>VWYK01083534.1:1032-12446 GCA_013399775.1 Semnornis frantzii | reverse complement strand
CAGAATCTGGTTACTTGTTTTTCCCTTCTTTTTGCAGTTCTCCAAGATGATACCCTGTATTCCCACTTTCTGGAATCTTTTCCTTTTTGGCCTCACTTGGGTAAGTTTAATTTTACTGCTATATCTCCCTTAGCTTGGATAGATTTTTGCAACTTGGATGTTGACTGTTTCTTTCCTGGTAGCTTTTCTGCTTTGTAATTTTACTTGGCAGTGAAATGTGAACACTATCCATGGTTCTGTCAGCATTTCCTTAAACATATCCTGAGTTTATTTCCATTTCTAAATTTTCCCTTTAGTATATTTCCACGGAAATAAACATTTTAAATGTGATTCTCATTTTTTTTCCTTTCCTTTTTCACATATACACATTTAGCTATAAACTGCATAAAACCCAACTCATGTTTATGCATAGTGTGATCACAGTGATACTTAGGGTCTCACTCCCTGAACAAACTTATGTCCCACAGCAGAGGAGCTGTTCTGAGAAGCAGTGCCTCATGCCACTCAGTTACTACTTTTCCCGACCATCTTTCAAGGCAGCCACCATAAGGTGGGACACCCAAAGGCATTTGGATTTTACTAACCTTTGTGTTGTTCACCCACTAGTGACTCCCAACGACCTGCAGTGACAGAAGAGCTGCTATTGCAGTTTCTGCTGCTGCTCTCTGTCTTGCTGTGAATTGGGAATTTTCCCTATGTGATTTCTACGTCATGTTCTGCATGAAGGGGACCTTGGGACCTCTTGAGGTTCTGTGTGAAAAACAAGAGGATGGAAAACATGTCTGAATATTTAACAGCCGTGTAGTCAGAGCCCAGGAGATGAGACCCAGAGGTTCAAGTTGCAATTGAATCTGCTTTGGAGGAGCAGCTTGAACCTGCACTTCTGACAGCTGGGTGAAAGCTGCAGTCAACAGAATCTCATGGAAGCTGTAGAAAGCCTGCCCCTGCTTCTTATCTTTGGAATAAAAATAAAGATTCATTAGTATAAAATGTGAGCAGTTTAATGATCTTGTGCCTTCACTAGTCTCTCTCTCTGTCTCTCACTAAAAGCTTTATTCAAATTAACAAATTTCCATGAACGATTTTGCTTTCTACAAAACAGATGCAACTGGGAATAATAGACAGCCTGAAAATTTCCACAAACATGGCGCTCTACCCAGTCGTATTAGTTTAACCTTTGTTAGTAAATATCTCCACTCAACTTCGGAAAACATTTTACTTTGTCATTGGATTGCATTTACTCTTCCTTTATTTAAATAGAGATTTTACTCATACGATTAGGCCCACAGTTGGTGCTGAACCAAATTACTTGATCTAGAACTTTTATTGTATGTAGAGCTCATCTGGTTTTAACATCTTCCCAAATCGTTAGTTTAAATACATCTTCCCAAAATATATATGGTTTTCCTTGAAGGCAGTCTGTTTCCATGTTGCTTAAAATATAAACCATCCGTGCAATGTAAATGTAAACCTCCAGGCAATTCATTTTCTAATTTGTTTTCTCCCGCATTGGAAACTCAAGAACATGTACTTCATTTACATCTATTATTACTATATTATAGATATCNACAGGCAGATACATCGTAAATTGAAACCAGATGTCCAAAGAGTTGATGACACATAGGTTTCCAAGCAGGACTGAAATCTTTCCCTAAAATTCATATCACTGCAGACAAACTAAAGTGAGTCTGTGTCACAGACTGGGAAGGGATTCTGGAGAGTCTGAAATCATGTCACAGATCACCTTCTGACTGCACAAAAAAAACCTACCTAACTTTTCACAGTTTTAAGTTCGCCCTTCAGACAAAGAGTTGAAAGTGTAACAAAACAAGTAGGGAAGGTAAGAGGCTACAGTAAGGTTAGAAAACAGGGAAGGTACATTCGGAAGCCATTAACAGCCCAATGCTACTAACTAAAGCTAGCTTTAAGATAGTCCCTCCAGGGAGACTACTTCAAAGATACTCAAATAAAAAAAGCAATTTATTGGCTAAGTGATCTTAGAGGCCCCAAATTTCCTACCAAGCCCATTTGTTTCTCATTCCTCTTAAATTTTGAAGTCACCCTTGCAATTGCTCAAGATCTTTAAGGAATTTTTTTTAGAAATTATGCTAATTGGTCTATTTTTACTCCCCTCTCTTTGCCTTTAAAGACTATGAAGCTTGCTGCCTAAAAATAAGTTGGAGTGAGCTGAAGTCTGTGATCTCCAGATGGCTATCAGCAAGAGAGTTCCCTTTACACCCTGTGCTGTGTGTGCTCTTACCTGCGCTCTCGTGCAACAGAAAGTTTAACCATTGCAGCGAGGCTGAGAACAACAGCACCGGAATGTAGGGCACAAACCAGCCTCTTGCTATGGTTATTTCCTACTGAGACCAAGAGGTCTGAATTCTCCCATTTGCCCCCATCACTTCTATTCAGTTCAAATCTGCTCTGCAGCATGAAATGCTGCAGTAAATTGAGGAAGAACGGAGCAAATTTTCCTGCAAAGCGCTCATTGTGAGCCAGAATAACAGCTTTTAACACCTAAAAGCTCTTATTCTTTATATTCCCTTAGAAAGAAAAGCATTGACACTGCTGAACGTCTGTGAAGATAAAGCTATACCAATGAAGAGATAAACAGCATCCCAACAACCTACTTCCTATGTCTTTTCAAGCTACATTTTAATTTTACACAATATTTAAAGAAAATATTGTGACCAGTACCTAGTGCAAGCTGATGTGCTGGGTTAGCTGCTGTGTATCTGTGAAGCTCTCTGCCAGGACGGTGAATCCTGTTCTGCAAGAGAATGCGGCCTGTGGCAATGGCACTGTGTTGACTTTCTGCTTCCCCTATGTGACTTTGCTCATGGGGGAGGCAAAAAGCATGATCTCCAAGACCCTCAGTTGGCAAGGAGGTGAGAGACTATATCCAGCTAAGAAATTCAGTGCGTGCTTAATATTATATCTGAGAATCTCACTGAATTTGTATGTGTTTAATAGTGGCATTTTGACTGGCCCATGAAACAGGTTTAGAAGCTGAAAACTCTCTTCATAAGCATGGGCTTCTGTTCTTCAAGGGACTGCTGTTCATAATTTTT
The DNA here is from genome assembly GCA_013399775.1 of Semnornis frantzii. Lineage (NCBI taxonomy): Eukaryota > Metazoa > Chordata > Aves > Piciformes > Ramphastidae > Semnornis > Semnornis frantzii. Next base: position 9,372 of record VWYK01083534.1, on the reverse strand, counting down.
ACAACAGAAAATGGAGAAACGTGTTACTTCGACCATCTAAAATTGCTATTTTACACTACACATCTGCCAAAACATACAAACAAGCTGAGTTTGAATCATGTACACTCTCACAAGTTGAAAATACGTTAAAAAATCTGGAAGATTTAAATGTAAATCAGGACATTAGGGCATTCCTGTATGTTTGAAATCTGGGCTGGATGCTGTCATTGTCAGGGAACAAACTGCTCACCTGCCATTCTTCATCTATACAACACTGTTTCTATTCTCACCAGAGCCTTTTCATGAGCAGGGAGGAATGGGTTATTAAAATATTCAACCAGTATCTTCATTACCTCACTATCAAAAAGAGGATTTGCACATGATAAGCTACAATGCTTCTACAGTTATAGCAAAGGACAGTTTATGATCACCAAGTGTTAAATCTGTTATGGATTAAGCTCAATTTATTTCCTAGATAGCAAAAGTCCTTTCTTACTTTTCCCTGTAATACCTGTAATCTCCTTTATTTAAACATTCATGAACTGCTGAAGCCCTTCTCTGATGCTTATTCTTTCCAGTAATGCAAGAGCCTTAGGATCAAGCACAGCCCCACATAGATGACCTCCTTCACTGCCATGCACGGGTGGGTGGATGCCCAAGAGTTGGGGGATTTAGCCCCACTTGACATCATTTAATCTGATCACTGCTGTCTGTCTTCTCTTGCAGGTGATTGAGGATGAGAGGGATGAAGCAGGATCAGGACCAGTGGTGGTGTCTCTTAACGTCAGTCTACAAGGGAGAATATAAAATGACATTTCAAATGCAGTAGGAAAAAGATCCCTCTTGTCTAGCTTATGCTGAATATTTTCCCCCTATGCTCTTCCTCATGTTTAATTTTTAGTCATTTGCACTCTGATAGAGATCAAAGACTTCTGTCAAAAGGCAGTTTGCACTGAAGTAGGTATTTTGCAAACATGCAGGGAGACATCTTTCTCCCCTGGTGCCTTACAGTTGAAACTAGTCTGACAATGATTTGGGAGGGGAATGATTCCTACAGATTTCTACCTCTTGATTGCATTTTAGTACAATTAAACTAAAATAATATATTTTCAGTTCATGTGTCCTTGACTTACGGGGTAATTGGGCAGCAACAAGCAAGCATAGGAATGATACTTCATAAACTATTACAGAAATAATCAATGATCAGACTCAAAAGATCTGCACAATGAGATACTCTTCTGCTAAATGACACCTTATGGGACAGAGAAATGTTCAGTAGCCTTTGATAATTTTATCTGAATGAAGCAAGAGAATAAGTTCAAAATTTATTGGGAAATGAGGCAAACCCATCAAACCAAACACACCTGGGAGAGATGTGAAGCTTAAGGAACTCAGGGTCAGAGCCCTTAGGTATATCTCTGTGTCACTCTGTTTGCACGAAGGAAAGAGCACTTGCAGCTTGGCAGCAAGGAATTGTAACCTCAGGAGGAGGGAGTTTCTCCTCTCTCAATCAAAGAGAAATATCACCTGATGGATTAACGCTTCAAGGCTCTCTGCTTTCTAAATAAGGTAAGATGATTCCTGGGGTTTTTTTGGTGGGTTTTTTTGGTTGGGTTTTTTTTTTGTTTCTTTTTGTTTATGTTTTTTTTTTCTTCTTCAATAAGACAAAAAGTAAATCCACATTTCAAGGCCAAATCCACTGTGGCTTTCCAAACTAAATGAATGATGTGCTTCTGTCAAGAAAGCCTTCTATAACATTGATGAAATATTTCAGAGATGCTGTTGCCCAAACCTCTTCTAATACATTCCAGAATGGCATTGGCCTTCCTGGCCACAAGGGCACACTGCTGGCTCACGGCCATCCTTCCGTTCACTAGGACTCCCAAATCCTTCTCCCCTTTGCTGCTCTCCAGCAAGTCAGTCCTCACTGGAAAGGTCCATGAGTCACAGATTTTTTTTTTTTTTAGCCCCTCATATCCCTGAGCTTAGCAACCTATCGCACTGGTAGCATGTGGGATGCCCTCATGGCTGTCTCTGACAATGGCTCCATATTGTCCTGGCATGGCCACTGGCAACAGTGGTACACATGGGCTCCTGGCACCAGGAATCCCTGGCAACCCTCCTCTATCAGAAAGCACCATACTCTCTGCTCTTTGTTACTGAGGTTTCTTCTCAGAAAGCTCACATTTATCCCTTGCAAGAACATTTGCCACTTCAAATCTGTTTCCCCATGGGATATTTTGCTTTATTGTAACAACCTGTTTGCATTTCCTCAGTTGTCTGGGCTTTGTCATGTAGTCTGGGGAGAAAAAAAAAAAAACCAAACCAAACCAAACCTCCACCTTTGCCTTTCAGATTCTTATTTCTCTATCTCGAGCTTTCTGTAAAAATTCCCCATGAGGACTTTGGCTTTATTGCTGCTGTATTTTTTTAGTTTGCCATTTTATGCCCAACAAAACGCAGCCTCCCCTCCCCCCACAACTTTGCCCCCACATGATGCCACCTGTTCTCACCTCCGGACAGCACTTCCATCCATTTTTAATTACCATCCACTTACCTGTTATGACTCTACGCAGAATCACTGGCACTAGAAAACACACTGCACGTTGCTCTCCTGTCATTGAGATGCTGGCTAGACTGGTTGTTGTCTTGGCCATGGGGACAGGATTCCACCCAGAGACCCTAAGCAATTATCTTTCTCATTCCCCTTTGAGGTTGGAGCATAGTATTGGTAATTAAATTCATACTTCTGTTTGTTGTGAGTTTTTTCTCTATATGTTCCCATTTCCCAGAAACATTAGGTAAAGTATTTTCTACCGGGATAAAGAGGCTGGTTTGATTTAGCTCTGGAATTCAATCTGGATTTGACAGTTACGTGGCAAATCATTACATAATTTCATGTTTTTGAAAAAAAAAATAATTTTGCTTTATATTCTAGATGTTTTGCCCAGCAGTTGAGAATTTATTAGGTCATGTTTAAATTTTGCTACGTGAGGATCTGCATGGAATGTATTATTTTTAGGGAAAGTTATTTGGAGACCAGAAATGAACTCCCAACTGAAAAAAGTGAGATGTGGACAGGGGAAAGAGAATCCCTTGGGGTAGTTCTCATTGTCTGGAATCATTAACTCTGCTTTCTAGTCAGCCAGCCAACTGCTCTTTTCTCTTTTGCTTTTCTGGGCCTTGCTTACTACCACATGGTACAAAACCAAGCAAAGAAATCTCTCTCAGTTTTTTCAGGTCATTTGCCAAGCTCCAGCACTGCTAGCTGCCAACCCCTGCCTGTGTTTTTAACTTCCCAAGCTGCCTTCTTCCTGCCAGACCACTTCTTTCTATACAACTGTGCCATCTACCTCTACCATTTCCCAATTTGTTTGTTTCCAAAACCATTCATTATTTCTCTGTTTCATTTCACTGCAGAGGTCTGATCCAAGGCACATTGAAATCTCCCCTCCAGTTTCAATGGGTCTTGAATCAGGCCCAAGCTCTTTGTCTCTTACAGGTGTTCTTATCTGCCTATAGGTCAGTCTCTCTTTTCTTCTTGCAAGGTCTCTTTTTCCCTCCTCTTTCTCATTCAGCAATGCACCACACAGTGAAACTTCCTCTCCTCTTCACAGACAACCTAAGCCAGGGAGGGAGAGAAGCTGGGTGAAGGTGTGGGCATGACTGTGCTTGGACTTTGTCTGAAGGGAGAACCACTGAAACTTTGGCTGAAAGTAGAACCACCTTTCAAAAGGATTGATACTTTCTATTGACTTCTAAACAACTATTTGACAATATTTCTTCGTTTTGCTCCATTTATATGCAGATTAAACAGTAATCAATTGCATAGAAGATGCTGGGGTTGAAACAGACCAGCCAAGTTGAAGCTGCTGCTGAAGGGTGGGAGTTTCACAAGTAATCTGTGGAAGCGGACAGCATTAGACAACCTACATGTCTGCTGAAATGAAAGGACTCTGGACATTTATAGTGGATAAGTACTGGTCTCTGAAAAGGCAAACATAACTAATTGAAGATGAGTAAGCCTTTTTGCAGAAAGAAATCCCAATTACAATCACGGGTGCAGTTACAACTTCAGCTCATTCTGGTTTTTGGGTTTTGTTGGTTTTTTTTTTTGGTTATTGTTCGTTTGTTTTAATGAATCACAGTAAAGATTTTTATATATTGTTTAACAAAATAAAACTCCAGATGGAGGAACTGCTTTTGGCCTGCCTCCATAAACCATAGTTAAGGATTTTCACTTCTGTTAAATATCTTTTTTCTCCCACAGCTTTTTTCCCCCCACATGGAAGTGTTATCTACCTTTCAAGTGTCCTGCTGCTATAGCTGTTTGTTTGTTTTCAACAAGGTTGTCTTTTAGTGGCGACCTAAAGCCTTTGTGTTTAACTCTGGCATAATCATTTTTCCCTACCTGCTGTGCTGACAGCCTTGCACATTATTCAAATCCAAGCCTATCTCATTGCTCTCCCACTCCTCTGTGGACAGGGATGATCTGCATTGCTGGGAGTGGAGACAAGCACAAATGTTGTATGTACTCGTATGTTGTATAGCGATAGGGAGCAGATCACGTCAAAGACTAAACTTCATCTCTTTTGTAGTGCTTTTTCTCTGATCTGAAAGGTGGAGCTGGTATTTTCACATCATGGAGGCACTGATAATTTGAAGTGTTAATTTAATCATTATTGTAGTTACTGGGGTTGTCTGAAATCCGGTAAACACCCTCTGAGTTTGTGACTGTTCCAAGCTCCATTGAAATCAGCAGGAGTCTTTCTGAACTATTGAATTGCAGACTTTCCTCGGGGTTGTGTACAACACCATAGACTTAATTACCATGTTCCTGGCTGGGATAAATATGCAAATGGACTTTTCAGCTGGAGGGTCTTAAAATATAGGTTGGACACATGGCAACTAATGACTTGATTTGGGCTATATGCAAACATTTACCAGCCAAAGGCCTGTGAATATTCCCATGGAAGCAAAAGGCACAATTATTACCAACTCAAGGGAAAGCAGGACTCAGATGCTTTCTTTAAATAGTGGCCAGTGTTCCCAAGCAGCTCAAACCTGTCAGCAGCCTTCCTCAGCCTTTTCTCTTTCTCTCTCTGATCTGCTGTGATAAGAAAACATCCACGGCACAGATTTTATCATAAATGCTAGAGATTTATGCACCTGCAGGTTTCACAGCTGCAGGGCAAGCATCTTATTGCAAATGCAACTCCCACTCTGTTTAACACACGAGTTGTTTTCACAAAGAAATAGGAGCCTGTGCCCAGAAGGAAGAAACTAGCATCTTACATTTACCAGCATAACCACTTTCCTCAGCATCTCCTGCATGATGCCACCACACACTTTCTGTTAGGGTGCTAAGCACAAATTTAGGCTCTCTCTCAAACCATTAAAGATTACTTGTATGGACAATGCTGGAGGATAAGAGAAGATTTGGCCCCACAAAACTCGGCTTGCTGACTCAGCTTCGTGGGGCTCCAAAGCCATCTGTAAGCAGACCTGTTAAATTATCTTCTGTTATGGGAAAAAAACATCTGCTGGAAACCTGATGTCCCTAATAATTCACAATCTCTCTACTGTATTTATTGACATTCATACGTTATTTGTGACTTTTTTTATTTTCTTCCCCCAAAGAGCTGCAATCAATAAAGCATCATTTCAGTTCCTGTGCTTTTGAGAAGGGTCATGCCTGGAGATGCAAAATATGACTAGTGTGTTGCTTAAGCAGCCTAATGAAGTATTTTTCATCAGTGTAAAATAGCCTGAAGTGTGAGTGGGAATGGTTTCACACTGACTTCTCCCTGAGCCAGGCGCTGCAGCCATGCACAGAGAGGTGTGGTGAAGCAGCAGGAAGAATAAGGGTAAAAGGCCACACTTCTCTGCTGGTGCTGTGGAGGCTTTGCTGCACTGCGATGAAGGGGTGAGGCAGCTGGAAGAGTGGTAGTGAGAGATGAGTGTCAGGAATTTAGTTGGTAGAAGCCTCTATCCCTTCCCATTCACCAGGGTGATTGTGTCTGCCAGCTCATCAACAAGAACCCCACAATGTTGTGTGCTGAGAAAGAGGGAAAAATATTTTAATATCCCCCACGGTTACTATATTATTCTAAATTGTATAAGGTGAAGCATTGTGGTTAAAAATGCCAAATTTTGTGCTGATCATTTGCATCTTAATTTTCCGTGTCCCTGCAGTCAAATAGTGAGCTTTCCTCTGCCAAGAAGATAGCCTGTACTTGGATAATTGAATATGAAGGCTAATGGTAGCATTTTTTTAGAGTGAAATACTTGTGACTAGAAGGTTAATAGGGACAGGAGTGTGACGGTGCTGTTCCATTCATGTCTGCAAATCTGCAATTATGTGATAATAGCAAAATACAGAAAATAAATTATTTGTGAGTTGCCTTCTAAATTACTTCAATTTGTGTTAGCAAGGACATCCAAAATGGAAGTTTGAACTAATGATAGCAACAATATTGCAGCAACTATGTGGTGCACATTCCAAAACAGCAACAAAACCTTACTGCAGTATTTGATACCACAAAAACACTCTGGGAAAGTGAGCAGAACCACAGGCAATGTGGAGGAATTAAGCAACCAGTCGACTTGTATTAATTCCACTTTGTTTTTCCTTCTTTCCCCTCCATATAGTTACTTCAAAGCAGCGTCCAACACTAATCAAACAAAAAGGAGTATTGATAGGCAAAGGTAGATGACAGATAAGTGAAAAATAATTCATGAGGCACATATAGAGATAAAAGGGAATTAACAGTCCAAATGTAAAGTAATAACACACATATGTGTGCCCTGCTATGGATGTGTGCATATAACTATACATACATCTGTATATTTGGGCAGTGGTTGAAAGCAGCAAAAAAGAAAACTATTGTTGTCTCTAATATTACATTTCTAAAAAAAATCAAACGGAACCATGGCAGTACCTCAGTACTTGGATTGCTAGTTCAGCATCTAAAGAACACACTCTTCATAAAAATATAATTCTTTCCTCATTAATACCATTGAGAATGAATACTTGCATATGAAAGGAGGGCATTTTAAATTAGTAGAGGACAATCTTAGAATTTGTATCTAGCCAGTGAGACAACCAGAAGAGGAAATCTCAAGGTGGCTAAGTGTTGGTGAAAGTTTGTTTTAGTTTTGTGAAGTTGTTGAGAACCATGCAGGGTGCCTGCCATGCATTAACCTGCTTGGATGAAGATTCACAGCAGGTTGCTTCAGTATATTGGTGTCCTCTGCAAATCATCTGGACAGCTGGGACCATGAAATTTACCCAGATCCCAAAAAAGTTGACCCTCACCAAACCTCAGTGCCCTCTAAGGCCATATGTGCAGACCGCTTCACATTTTGCACTTGTTTTGCCACTGTGGAATGACAAAAATGCTCTTGTCAAGTGGACATGAGATTTTCAGGTCCTTCCACACAGAAAACATGTCAGCAAAACTTGTCAGATGTTTTTTAACTACAGTATTATAGACACATTTTTCTCATTGTTTTTAGCGTCATCTTCTGTATTTTGAAATAAATAAATAAGCATCAGGCAAAAGCCTATTCGCCTCAATTTTCTGTTTCTGAACTAACTGTAATCCCATCAGTTTGGTTCCATCATTCGTAGTAAAATAGTCACTAATCTAAGACAGGTGCCCCTGGGTGTTAACATTTAGTCTTCTACTAGAAAAGTGGGTGCAAAGTTAAACCACATGTTCTACTTAAAAATAAGTGAGGTGTGATTAGGCAAGGTCTTTAAAACATGCACTCAGACACACACACACACAGAAAAGATGCTGACATGTACAGGCTGCATTGTGTAGCTATGGTCCACCCTTAACTCTTTGCCAGGTGGATCACTCTGTAGAAATCTGAGGGGCAAAAAAGGTTATGCTGAGTTTATTGCTGTGGACAGCTTTTAAACAAAAGTGATGATATGGACATTCCTATGATGATGTGTTTCATTAATATTTACCCATTCATAGTGTGTGAAGAGCTTTGCTCAAAGGAAACCTTGCAGATTATTAAAGTGTTATCTGTTGGGAAAGTAGATAAACCATGGATGCCTCGACCTATCCATTTAAAATATATATGCCTCTATTTTCATTTTTATCATCAATCTTTGGTCAATTGAATTTTTCTTGATAGGAGGAAAAAGTTTAGAAGAATTCCACCAACTCTCTAACAATTCCTCTTAATATAATTTCAGATTGAAAGGAGCACTTATGAATGTCTAAAATCAGAGCAAAGACTGCAGAAACTCAGCAGTTCCAGAACTGTACTCACTGTATGCTCCCTAACATTTGTACAAAAATGTCGTGAAAGGCTTTCAGTTCTGAATTCTGCCCCTCAGAT
>VWYK01083478.1:14213-24443 GCA_013399775.1 Semnornis frantzii | reverse complement strand
CCACAACCTCCCTGGGCAACCTGTGCCAGTGTCTCACCACCCTCACTGCAAACAACTTCCTCCTAACATCCACTTTCAGTCTGCCTTCTGCCACTTCAAACCCATTCCCCTTGTCCTGTCATTCCCAGACCTTGTCAATAGTCCCTCCCCAGCCTTCCTGTAGCCCCCTTCAGATCCTGGAAGGCTACTCTAAGGTCTCCTGGAAGCCTTCTCTTCTGCAGGCTGCAGAGCCCCAACTCTCTCAGCCTGTCCTCACAGCAGAGCTGCTGCAGCCCTCTGAGCGTCTTGGTGGCCTCCTCTGGACCTGCTCCAACAGTTCCATGTCCTTCCTGTGCTGGGGGCTCCAGAACTGCACACAGGACTCCAGGTGGGGTCTGAGGAGAGCAAAGGGGGAAAATCACTAACAAGTCTATACATTAAAGACTAATATGGCCATGTGTTGTACTAAGCAAAACATGATGAACTGAGGTGGAACAGCCTCTTCTTCAACAGCAGATGTGTATGCAGGTAAAGACTACCAAGAATTTATTTCCCATCATCATGAAAATCCCTGAGGAAGCTGATTTTCCTTGAGAAGCCCCTCCTCAGAAAGCAGCCTCTCATATATTTTGTAGCATTTATTACAGAGGGAAAAAGAAAGCCCTCTGTAGGCTTCTAGGGAAGGTCAAGCTCTTCATGGGGGGCAATGAATAATCTCTTTCTAAGCATACATGGCTCAGCTCTCTCAGGGGAGTTTATGGTTCCACTCCATCTTTGTTATGGATGAAGATCACCTGTGCCACTGCTGAGCTAGGATCTAGCTATTTATTAAAGCTTGATGCTGACCCTTCCAGCTTGAAGAACATTCTGTCAGCTGGAACTTCACTGAGATGGCACTGCAGGATCTCTCTGGAAATGCTGAGCAGTGGGGGAAAGGAGAGCTCATAAAACAACCTTCTTTTCCCTTGGCTTTCCTCCACTGATGGAGAAGCACAGACTGGTTCAGGGGGATTCAGTGAAGACTTGGCCACAAACTTCATGTTTCTCTTAATGTCTGAGGTGTTGGAAGAGGCTGCCCAGGGAGGTGATGGAGTCACCATCCCTGCAGGCATTCAAGAAAAGTGTGGATATGGCACTTTGGGACATGGTTTAATGGCCATGGTGGTCTTAGGTTGACAATTGAACCCAAGGATCTTAGAGGACACTTCCAACCAAACCAATTCTATGACTCTGTGATTCTGCAACGTGGATGACATAATTGTGGTGACAAACAGAGGTACCAGTTAGCTTCACTGAAGGCTGAGAAGTGTTTGTCTCATTCTCCTGTGAAATTCCACATGTGTTGGCATGGAGCCTTTGCAGAGCTGCCACAGTCATTAACTTCACCACAGACAATCCCCAAATCCATCATGGTGTGCTTGGAAGGGACCTCTGGAGACAGAATCATAGAATGGTAAGGTTGGGAGGGACCTCAAAGCTCATCCAGTTCCAACCCCCTGCCATAGGCAGGGACACCTCCCACTAGCACAGCTCACTCAAGGCCTCCTCCAACCTGGCCTTCAACACCTCCAGGCAGGGAGCAGCCACAACCTCCCTGGGCAACCTGTGCCAGTGTCTCACCACCCTCACTGCAAACAACTTCCTCCTAACATCCACTTTCAGTCTCCCCTCTGCCAGGTTAAACCCATTGCCCCTTGTCCTGTCATCACAAGACCTTGTCAATAGTCCCTCCCCAGCCTTCCTGGAGCCCCCTTCAGATCCTGGAAGGCTACTCTAAGGTCTCCTGGAAGCCTTCTCTTCTGCAGGCTGCAGAGCCCCAACTCTCTCAGCCTGTCCTCACAGCAGAGCTGCTGCAGCCCTCTCAGCATCTTGGTGGCCTCCTCTGGACCTGCTCCAACAGTTCCATGTCCTTCCTGTGCTGGGGGCTCCAGAACTGTACACAGATCATCCCCTCCAATCCCCCTGCTAAAGCAGGAGCACCCACAGCAGCTTTCCCAGCAGCACAATGCCCAGATGGGTTTGGAAGCTCTGCAGACAAGGGGACCCCACAACCTCTCTGGGCAGCCTGCTCCAGGTCTCCAGCACCCTCCCAACAAACAAGATTCTCCTCTTCTTCAGATGGAACTTCCTATGCCTGTTGCCCTTTGTCCTGTCCCTGGGCACCACTGAGAAGAGTCTGGCTCCAGCCTCTTGCCCCCCACAGGTCCTTTAGCTCTTGCTGAGCATTGCTCAGATCCCCTCTGGGGCTGCTCTTCTGCAGGCTCCACAGCCCCAGGGCTCTCAGCCTTTGCTCCTCACAGAGATCCTCCAGGCCCCTCAGCACCTTTGGAGATTTTCCCATAGATCCTTGTCTCTCTTGAACTGGAGAGGACCAAATACTCACCCAGGTGCCTGGGATGAGCTCTGTAAATGACAGTTGTGGAGCTGGTTATTTAGTTTCACTCAATACTTCCACAAAGAAAGGCCTTGTTTAGGATTTTTTACCCCAGATGAATTTCTCTAGCCTAAGGGTGAGCCAGCTCAGGAGCTCTCTTATTTAGGCAGGGCTGCCATGCTGATTCTGACCTCTGCAAGTGGCCACCTCCTAGGCTGGAGAATACAACACATGGCTCAGAAATCACCTTGCAGGAGCTCCTTCCCTTTGCCCCATCTGATTGAGCTGCAGCAGTCACCACACATATGGGTAAGGAGCTTCATTGCAGGTTTTGCAAGCCTGCTTTTTTGAGCTCAATCTGCCTCATAGCACAACCCACAGCTGCCTTTGGGGTCTTCCCTGAACATAAGCCAAAGAATCCAGTTTGCCCAGCAACTATCCTAACCTTTCCTAGGTATGGACAGGGNAAAGATCTCCAAGATCATTCAGTCATGGAACCATAAAATCTTACATTCTTTATGGTGAGGCTGGTGAGACACTGGCACAGGTTGCCCAGGGAGGTTGTGGCTGCTCCCTGCCTGGAGGTGTTGAAGGCCAGGTTGGAGGAGGCCTTGAGTGCCCTGTGCTAGTGGGAGGTGTCCCTGCCTATGGCAAGGGGTTGGAACTGGATGATCCTTGAGGTCCCTTCCAACCTTACCTTTCTATGATTCTATGATTCTGTGTGTAGCTAGCAGCAGCTCCCAGGCTCTGAACATCTTCCTTCATCCTCAGGGACTTCAAAATGCTGAGAGAATTTCTTAGGATTGTTTTGCTTGGAAAAGATCTCCAAGATCATTCAGTCATGGAACCATAAAATCTTACATTCTTTATGGTGAGGCTGGTGAGACACTGGCACAGGTTGTCCAGGGAGGCTGTGGCTGCTCCCTCCCTGGAGGGGTTGAAGGCCAGGTTGGAGGAGGCCTTGAGTGAGCTGTGCTAGTGGGAGGTGTCCCTGCCCATGGCACAGGGCTGGAAGGAGAGGATCTGTAAGGTTCCCTCTAACCCAAAGCATTCTGTGCTTCTGTGAATCACCAAGTCGCAGAATCACAGAATTGTTTCACTTGGAAAAGACCTCTAAGACCATCCAAACATCCCTCCTGATTGCACCCATGGTGGGGGTGACTGACTGGGAAAATGGTGGGCATCTTCATATTGGAGTAAATGTGTCATCTTATCTAATTAACAGCAACCATCATGTTGTTTTGTAGAGCTGTGTCATGTTCCATTTGCTGTAGAAGGCAGAACACACTTCCCTTCCCTGCACCACTCAGCTCCTGTGCCTGGGATATTCAGGCATCACTTTTTTTCTTGGTGCTGGTTTGAAACCCACCCAGCTGCAAAGAAGGACATTGAGAGGCTGGAGCAGGTCCAGAGAAGGGCAACAAAACTGGTGAAAGGTCTGGAGAACAGGGCTGAGAAGGAGCAGCTGAGGGACCTGAGGGTGTTTAGTCTGGAGAAAAGGAGGCTGAGGGGAGACCTCACTGCTCTCTACAGCTCCCTGAAAGGAGACTGCAGCCAGGTGAAACTGGGCTCTTCTCCCAAGGAACAAGAGACAGGGCAAGAGGAAATGGCCTCAAGCTGCACCAGGGAAGGTTCAGGTTGCATGTTGGAAGAGACTTCACTAAAAGGGTTCTCAGGCACTGGAAGAGGCTGCCCAGGGAGCTGCCCCATCCCTGGAGGTGTTTCAAGGCTGCAGAGCTGTGGTGCTGAGGGCCATGGCAGTTAGAGAATGTTTGGACTGGACATTCTTAAAGGTCTTTTCCAACCAAACCCATTCTATGAAACCAGGATGGATGGGTCTGGGGATGCTGAAGCACCAGAGAATAGAGTTTGAAGTGGGTTTGAAAGGGAGCTGAAGGTAACACTGGGTGACTTCTGATTTTCAGAGCTCAGCTGCAAGGCACCAAGGACCACAGAGGGAAGCCCTGCTCTGCAACATGAGCCTGAGGAGTGGCTGGGAGGATTCCTGGCTGGAGATGATCTTCAGCACCCTGTACCCTGCCCCTGGTGTGTTATCTGTGACAGCCTAGTGCTCCCTTATCTCACAGCAGTGTTGTGAAGCTTAATTAACTAATTAATCTTTCAGAGAATTGTGATAGTCTCAGATAAAAGGCATCAGGGAAAGTATCTGTTGCCACTTCCCTCACCATTGACAAGGACATTAACTCCCAGAAGCTGCCTAGGGCTTTGCAACCTTCTTTCTTCAGGGCACTGCAACAATTTGAGGCTTTTAAGGAAAAAAAAATATGACCAATTCTGGGTAACACCTTCCCTGCTGCCTGCAGAGTGCCAATCAACTCCTCCAGCAGAGCCCTTCACAACCTCCACTTTTCTTCCCAACCTGTTTTTCTTCCAACTCCATTTTTTCTTCCCAAACTATTTTTGTTTTCTTTCCCAACCTTTTTCTTTTCCCTTTCCAACCATATTAGTTCCAACATCATTGTCCCTTCCCAATCTCTTTTCCCCCCAAACCTCTTTTATTCTTCCCAACCTTTTTTTCTTCCCAGCATTTTTCTTCCCAGCATTTTTTCCTTCCCAACCTCCTTTCCCCTTTCTAACTTCATTTTTCCTTCCCAACCTCCTTTCCNTTTTTCCTTCCCACCCTCCTTTTCCCTTTCTAACTTCATTTTTCCTTCCCAACCTCCTTTTCCCTTTCTAACTTCATTTTTCCTTCCCAACCTCCTTTCCCCTTTCTAACTTCATTTTTCCTTCCCAACCTCCTTTCCCCTTTCTAACTTCATTTTTCCTTCCCAACCTCCTTTTCCCTTTCTAACTTAATTTTTCTTTCCCAACCTCCTTTTTCCTTTCCAACTTCAGTTTTTCTTCCCAACCTCTTTTTATCTTCCCAACCTTTCTTTCTTCACAAACCTTTTCCTTCCCAACCACCTGTTTTCTTCCCAAACTTTTTCCTTCCCAGCCACTTTTTTTCCTTCCCAACCTCTTTTCTTCCCAGCCTCTTCTTTTCTTCCCAGCCTCTTCTTTTCTTCCCAACCTGTTTTTCTTCCAACCTCCATTTTTCTTCCTAACCTCCACTTTTCATCCTAAATTCCCATTTCCTTCACAACCTCTTTTTTACTTCCCCATCTCATTTTTTCATCCCAGCTTTCATATTCTTCTCAACTTCCACATATTTCCCTAACCTACATTTTTACTTCCCAGCATCCTTTTTTTCCCCTCAACCTCCTTTTTTTTCTCTCTTGACTTCCTTTTTCCCCTCTCCAACCTTTTTTCCCTCTCCAACCTCATTTTTCCCCTCTCCAACCTCTTTTTTTCCTTCACAACCTCTTTTTAACTTCCCAATCTCATTTTGTCATCCCAGCTTTCATATTCTTGTCAACTTCCACATATGTCCCTAACCTACATTTTTACTTCCCAGTATCCTTTTTTTCTCCCTCAACCTCCTTTTTTTTCTCTCTTGACTTCCTTTTTTCCCTCTCCAACCTTTTTTCCCCCTCCAACCTCCTTTTTTCCCCTCTCCAACCTCCTTTTTTCCTTCACAACCTCTTTTTTACTTCCCAATCTCATTTTTTCATCCCAGCTTTCATATTTTCTCAACTTCCACATATCTCCCTAACCTACATGTTTACTTCCCAGCCTCCTTTTTTTCTCCCTCTACCTCCTTTTTTTTCTCCCTCTACCTCCTTTTTTTTTCTCCCTCAACCTCCTTTTTTTCCTCCCTCAACCTCTTTTTTCCCTCTCCAACCTCCTTTTTTCCTTCACAACCTCTTTTTTACTTCCCAATCTCATTTTTTCATCCCAGCTTTCATATTTTCTCAACTTCCACATATCTCCCTAACCTACATGTTTACTTCCCAGCCTCCTTTTTTTCTCCCTCAACCTCTTTTTTCCCTCTCCAACCTCCATTTTTCCCTCTCCAATCTCCTTTTTTCCCTCCCCAATCTCCTTTTTTTTCCTTTCCATCCTCCTTTTTTTCCTTCTCCAACCTTTTCCCCCCCCCCAATCTCCTTTTTTTTCCTTTCCATCCTCCTTTTTTTCCTTCTCCAACCTTTTCCCCCCCCCCAATCTCCTTTTTTTTCCTTTCCATCCTCCTTTTTTTCCTTCTCCAACCTTTTCCCCCCCCCCAATCTCCTTTTTTTTCCTTTCCATCCTCCTTTTTTTCCTTCTCCAACCTTTTCCCCCCCCCCAATCTCCTTTTTTTTCCTTTCCATCCTCCTTTTTTTCCTTCTCCAACCTTTTCCCCCCCTCCAATCTCCTTTTTTCCCTCCCCAACCTCCTTTTTTTAGCTCCCCAACCTCCTTTTTACCCACCCAATCTCCTTTTTTTTTTTTTTTCAATACCTCCTTTTTTCCTTCCCAACTTAATTTTTACTTCCCAAGCTCTTTTTTCTTTTCATCTGGATCTGAAGCCCAAATTCCCTTTTTCCTGGGCCATCATCACTGGCTGATGCTCCCTGGGCAAGGCAGGGTGTAGGCAGGGCCAGGGTGTGCCCTAGTTGTCAACATATTTAATTAGAATGAGCATATTTAATTAGTTTAGAGCACACAGAGGGAAAAGCTTTCCTGGGGTTTCAGCTGCAGGATTGCGTGTGTGCGGCACACGTCTCCCAACGTGTCCTGAGCTGTGCCTCCAGCACAAGTGGCATCCTAGCTAATTAAGAAGGTCATTTTCTAAATAACAATGCTGATCTTCTTGGCTTTTTCTCCCCCCAGTTAACCTCCACGTGGACAGTTACCATCTCCTACCAACCAAAGCCAGAATTGCTCCCAGGTCCCAGGAGTGATGTGTGGCTGCCATCATGGCAGAGGGTGATGGTACATCTGCTGCCAGCCACCAGCCTGATCTGGCTGGAGGTGTCCCTGCTGACTGCAGGGGGGTTGACCGAGATGACCTCTGAGGGTCCTTTCCAACCCAATGCACTCTGTGAACCTACCAAATGCCCTGCAAAGGCAGAATTTCCCAGCTAATGACTGAAAACCTTTAATCACAGAATCACAGAATGCAGCAGGCTGGAAGGGAACCTCAAAAGCTATCTTGGCCAACCTCAGTGCAAATAGCAGGGACACCTCCAACTAGAACAGGCTACCCAGAGCCATAGTCTGACCCTGAATACATTCAGAGATGAGGCCTCAACCACATCCCTAGCCAACCTGTTCCAGTATCTCACCACTCTCATTGTGAAGGACTTGCTCCTAGTGTCCAATCTAAATCTCCCTTGCTCCAGTTGCAAACCATTGCCCCTCATTCTATCACCACAGGACCTTTTGAACAGTCCCTCCTCAGCCTTCCTTTAGGTCACCTTCAGATATTGAAAATGCTGCTCTAAGGTCTCCCTGGAGCCTTCTCTTCTCCAGGCTGAACAGCCTCAGCTCTCTCAGCCTGTTCCCACAGGAGAAGTGCTCCAGCTCCTGATCAGGTAGTGATAGGACTGGGGGGAATGGGACAAAACTAGAAATGGGTAGACTGGATGTTAGGGAGAAGTTCTTCACCATGAGAGTGGTGAGACCCTGGAATGGGTTGCCCAGGGAGGCTGCTAAAGCCCCATCCCTGAAGGTGTTTAAGGCCAGGCTGGATGAGGCTCTAGACAGCCTGATCTAGTGTGAGGTGTCCTTGCCCATGGCAGGGGGAGTTGGAATAGATGATCCTTGTGGTCCCTTCCAACCCTGACTGATTTTGTGATTCTATGATCATCTTTGAGGCCCTCTTCTAGACCTGCTGAAGCAGGTCCATGTCCTTCTTGTGTTGGTGGCCCCATAGCTGGACACAGTCCTCCAGGTGAGGTCTCACCAGAGCAGAGTGGCAGATCCCCTCTCACCATCTGCTGCCCTCACTTCTTTAGATGCACCCCAGGCTTCAATTGGCCTTTTGGGCTGCAGCTGGCTTGTGCCCAGCTTCTCACCCACCAACACCCCTGAAGTCCTTCTCTGCAGGGCAGCTGCAGGATGATATTTGTGATTCCACCCATAGCTGTAAGCAGGCATAATGCAGAGCACAGCCCTGCATCGGGACACCAAGGCGGGGATGGACTAAAGACAGTGATGAGCAGGAGGAGGAAGGGCAGCAGGGGTGTTGTCAGGAAGGTGAAAGCTGAGTGAAAATCATTCCTCCCTGGCAGGATAATCGAATGTTAATATAAGACAGTGGGATATGGATTGGAGAGGGGTGACAGGAGAGGAATTAGGTCTTGACTGGAGAATAAAACAGCAAGTGGTGCAATAAAGCACAGCCACCAATACCTGCTCGAGCTGGGCTGCAGAGGTTTAGCCCAGCTGAGCTGCATGCACAATTGCTCCCCAAAACAAAATGCTGCATACCCAAAAGGTTTGGAGCAAGTACCACCACACTGCTGGAGCTGAAGGCATTACTGCATGGTTGGGCTCGATGATCTTAAATGTTTTTTCAAACCTACATGATTGCATGATTAACAAGCTCTGGGCTTGACTACCACAATGCTTGGAGAGAACCTGCAGGGATCCAGAAAGAAATGGAAAACAGCATCTGAAGATGCCAGCTCACAGATATGTGGTTTTGATCAAATCCAGCCTTTCTGTCCTCAAAAAAAAAAACAACCTTCAGTTGGCTGCTTAGGGTGGCTGCAGAGACCTGTGGGAGTGATACAATGGAGGTTGGCTTGGGAAGAAGGGGGAGATTTTATCTCCACCCACTAAAAATGTTTTAATAGCATGGGTTGGGTGGGAAGGGACTTTTAAAGCTTATCTAATCCACCCTCTGTGCTGTCAGCAGGACATCTGCAACTAGAGCAGGTTGCTCAGAGCCCCAAACAACCTTACCTGGGGTTGTTTCAGGCATGGAGCATCTCCCACCTCTCTGGGCAACCTGGGACAGGCTCTCACCACCCTCAGTGTCAAACATTTCTCCCTCCTCTCCAGTCTCAAGCTCCCTCTTCCAGTTCAAACCATAACTCCTTGTCCTGCCACAAGAGGCCCTGAGAAAAGGTCTGTCCCCAGCTTTCTGATTGCCCCCTGTAAGTGCTGCGAGGCCACCAGAAGGTCTCCCTGGAGCCTTCTCTTCTCCAGGCTGAATAGAATCACAGAACGACAGGGGTTGGATGTGACCTCTGGCAATACTCTAGTCCTAGTCCAAGCCCTCAGCCAGGGCGGGTTCACACGGAGCAAGCTGCACAGGGCAGCAGAGGTTGGCTCTGGGCTGTGAGCACACACTGCTGGCTCATGCCCAGCCTCTCACTCCTTTGTTCCGATTTCAGTAGATCAGGATTACAGCATCGCACAATGGCTTGGGTTGTAAGCGACCTTTCAGGTCATCTGGTGCCAGCCATGAACCCAGCACTGCCAGGCCAGCACTAAGCCATGGCCCTCAGCATCGCATCACCGTGGCTTTCAAACCCTTCCAGCATGGGAACTCCACCACTGCCCAGGGCACCCTGGGCCGAGGCTTGACAACCTTTTCGAGGAAGAAATTGTTCCTCGTGTCCAACCTAAACCTCCCTTGGCGCGACCTCAGCCTGTGGGGGCTCCAAGCAGGACTCCCTGAGGGCCCCTTAGCGCGGCCAGAAGGTTCCCGGAGATGCCCAACCAGAACCCCGGCGCCGCAGGGTGTCTCTCAGCCTGACGCCAGCTATCTGGGGGACACACACAGAGTCCGGGCCCCGCAGCCCCCAGGCTCCTGCCCTAGGAGGCCGCCTGAGGCCGGCCGCGGCGGCGCGAGGTAAAATGGACGCCGGTGTCTCTCAGCCTGACGCCAGCTATCTGGGGGACACACACAGAGTCCGGGCCCCGCAGCCCCCAGGCTCCTGCCCTAGGAGGCCGCCTGAGGCCGGCCGCGGCGGCGCGAGGTAAAATGGACGCCGAGGGGTTTGCGCAGCGCCCGCCTACCCCCGAGGCGCGCCCGCCGCCGGCCCC
>VWYK01083478.1:0-13503 GCA_013399775.1 Semnornis frantzii | reverse complement strand
GCTCGCCGGCGGTACCGGCCCCGTTGGGAAGGTCGGTGCGGAGCCGGTGGCCGCGGGGAGACTCGGAGCGGCCTCGCCTCGGCCTGGCGGCTTTCAGGCGGCCGGGCTGGAACGGGGCCGGAGCCCTGCGGTCGGCGGCGGGACCCTTCCCCGCACACCCCGGTCCTTCCATCCCCGTGTCCCCGGCGTCCGTGTGCGGCTCGCCGGGACTGGTTCTGGGCGTTTCTATCGGTTTCAGGTCTACTTCACTCTTTTCGCCTTCCACCGAGCAGTGCGATGGACTGTTCGGGATCACCCTCCCATCAGAACTTCCCAAGCGAGGGGCAGTACTTTGGTTGGACCCGGCGAGTTTAAAGGTCTTTGCCCACCGAAACGATTCTGGGGTTCCCTTGGTGCTGCTTCTTGCAAACGTTCTGGTTTCCTTTAGTTCTTTAGCATGAGGAGGTTTAAACAACTCCTCAGTTCTGCCAGGGGCTTGTTACTTTTGACCAGTGTTTGGGTGAAAAGCAGAAGCTGAGGAGGGAGAAGGACTCAAACCCATGTGCATGCCGTGCCCTGCCTTCCCTTCCCTTCATGCCATGTGAAACCCAGCGAGGCGAGCTGCTGCCAGCGTGATTCCCGTACCAGAGACTAGAGCAAACCCTCCTGCTCTTGGAAGCACTCCTGGTGTTGACTGATTCACAAACTGGTGTGTTGGGGATTATTTCTGGTTAGACCCAATTAGATTATCATGTCTAAGAAAAGAATAAGCCTATTCAGGCAGGAACCCCCACTGATGAGCCAAATGGCGAGTGAGATGTTAGGATGATTAGGCGCGGTGGAAAAAGCCTGAGCTCACACAGCTCTTGTTGGGGAAGCCCGTGGTCCTTTTGCAGACGGGAGATGCCCCCTGCAAGCAGCACATGGCTCAGAATCAAGTCTTGATTCGTCATAACCGTGATGGGCTGCATCAGAAGCGGCGTGGCCGGCAGGATGAAGTGATTCTGCCCCTTTGGTGAGAGCTCACCTGAGGTGCTGTCTTCAGTTCTGGTGGTCCTAGCACAAGGAGGACATGGAGCTGCTGGAGTGGGTCTGGAGGAAGCCACGAAGATGATTAGAGGGCTGGAGAACCTCCCCTGTGGGGACAGGCTGAGAGAGTTGGGGCTGTTCAGTCTGGAGAGGAAAAGGCTCCAGGAAGACCTTAGAGCAGCCTTTCAGTACCTGGAGGGGACTACAGGAGAGCTGGGGAGGGACTTTTGACAAGGGTTTGTAGTGATAGGATGAGAGGGAATGGCTTTAAGATGGAGGAGGGGAGATTTAAGTTGGAGATTAGGAAGAAATTCTTTCCAGTGAGGGTGGTGAGACAGTGAAACAGGCTGCCCAGGGAGGTTGTGGCTGCTCCCTCTCTGGAGGTGTTCAAGGCCAGGGTGTATGAGGCTTTGAGCAACCTGTTCTAGTGAGAGATGTCTCTGCCCCATGGCAAGGGGGATTGGAACTGGATGATCTTGAAGATGGCTTCCAACCCAATACCATTCTATGAATCTGTGGATAACCAACCAGGAGGGTGCTTGGCTTCATTTGTGTGCCTGCTCTGTGGGAGAAATTAGTGGGTTTGAGTTAGGAGCAATCGATGGGGTCAGTAAAAGGAAGAGACATCAGTTGGGAGGGCAGAGTATACTAGATCCGTGTAACATAAACAGGGGAGATAACAGGAGCATCCCTGCCATCTCTTGAGGTACTTGAAAGGAGGAGGTGGCATCTGTTTTTAGGAGAGAGACTTAAATTAACGGTCAGGGGATGAGTGCTGCAGCTTTGCTTGGAGGGAGCAAGGCTGTGCAGACACATCTGTGCAAACAGGGTGTCGGGTGGGCTGCTCCCATCGGGGAGGGGTGGGGGGGAGCTGCAAGATGGGAGGCAGTTGCAGGATCTTAGAGGCCTTTCCCAACTTGGAACAATTCTGTGGAGCCCTCCAAATACCGCTGCTGGAGCAGCCAAAAAGCACCCTCAGTCTGTTCTCAAAGCCAGCTGGGAATGGCTGATCAGAGTTGCAGCTTCCAGGAAACATCTGACCAGGGTATGAAAGAATAAACTCTCCTAGGCTGTTATTAGTTCATTTACTCTGTGGCTCTGAGGAGAAGATGACTCTGCCACTGGGCAAACCCCAGAAAGGGGTAGGCAGGAGAACAGAAGGAATTAATGAGAAAGGAATGGTGATTGGGGTGGGAGAAACGATGAGGAATATTTTCTGTAGGGAGAGAGGGAATTAGTCAGGAGCTGAGAGCGTGGAGAAGGAGATGCTGAAGGTTGTGGGACTAAGTCTCACCTCCTTTACACACTGTCTTAAGGAATTAGGCTGGCACAAGCATGGCTGGCACACTCGGAGAGCCCTGGTGAGGTCCTTAGGGGCTTTGCTGACAATATTCATTTTCTTATTGCTAATGAAGTTTCTAAGAGTGCTTTTGACATTGATGAAGAGGCAGCTCCCTGGAGTGGCAGCTGCAGGCAGGTACATCGTCCCCACACTGAGGGCTTTCTGTGTGTACAAGTGTGGAAAAGGTTCCTCCTCTGCAGCCTCAGAAAAAAAATGGTTTTGGAGTTGGATTCTTTTCTCCTTGTGCAGAACCAGCCTCGTGAGCCACAGCCCTCTAAAAGATGTGCATGGCCAGGAGGAGACGGCAGGTTGGCTGCGTTCGTACCACAAGTGCTGTTGGCTTCTTTTTCCCACTTCAAACACAGAATGAGTTGGGTTGGAAAGAGGCCTTGAAGATCATCTAGATCCAACCCCCTTGCCACAGGCAGGGACACCTCCTAGTGGACCAAGTTGCTCAAGGTCCCATGCAGCCTGGCTTTGAACACACTCTCCTGATCTTTAGGACCTCTGTGGTCCCTTCAGCAAGGGGATGGGCAAGCGGCAGTGCTCCCAGAGGTCACGAATGTATGTGCTCAGTTGGTTTTGCTGGGTTCTTAGCAGAGCCCATCTCGAGGAAGGTCTCTGGTGAAGTCGTTTGTCCACTTCAAATGTACATCATCAGCTTGAGCCTCCTTGGTTAGCCTGTCTTTGAGGTTTGAGGTGCACAAATTGCAGGAGATGATGGAAAGTGCTCCAGGTCACAGTGTTTTGGTGAAGCTTTGGATACTAACTGTGCTAATAAGCTGCTCCAGCCTGTTATCAGGGGCACGCTGAGCACATGTGCAGTGGTGGCTGACCAAGGTGAAGGACAGCAATGCTGGGTCTGGCTGCTTCAAACCTCTTGGTCCATTGTGGTCTGTGTCTCCTGGTACTGTTTTGGGGAGCGATGTAGTAAAAGTGCTTCCCTGCCTTGCTTGTTGCATTGAGATTTGTACTTCTCTGTGCTAGTGAAGACCAGGGTCTGTATTTTTGAGGAAGAGAAATTTGATGTCTTGTGCTTCCAGTAACAAAATGTGGAGGATAAGCCAGGAGAGACCCAAGTTTCTGCCTGTGAGCTAAGCATTACTGGTCCATCGCTGTAAAACCTCTGTGAGTCCTCCCCTTGTGATAGGTTGTGTGAAGTAATTCCCTCAGCTTCAGGGTTACACAAGAGTGTAAAGTCCAGATAGGTGCTGGCATGTTACTGCCACTGAGTTCCCCCTTTGCCTGTCAGGCATTCTGGATGAACTGGGAGCTCTGGTGCTGACTTTGAGCTTGACAGCTCCAAATGTCCATTCACAGATTCATAGAATGATTTGGGTTGGAAGGGACCTTAAAGATATCCAGTTCCAACCCCCTACCATGGGCAGGGACATCTCCCATTAGCCCAGGTTGCTCAGGGCCTCATCCAACCTGGCCTTGAACACCTACAGGGAGGGGGCATCCACAGCCTCTCTGGGCAACCTGTGCCAGTGTCTCACCACCCTCACTGGAGAGAATTTCTTCCTTCCTCATGCTTTGATTCTTTCCCCCTCATCCTGTCACTCCAAGCCCTTGTCAGAAGTCCCTCCCCAGCTCTCCCGTAGCTTCCTTCAGGTACTGGAAGGCTGCTCTAACATCTCACTGGAGCCTTCTCTTCTCCAGGCTGAGCAGCCCCAACTCTCATAGTCTGTCTCCACAGGGGAGGTTCTCTAGCCCTCTGATCATCTTTGTGACCTCCTCTAGCAGCTCCATGCCCTTCTTGTGCTGGGGGCACCAGAACTGGACACAGTACTGCAGGTGGGGTCTCAGGAGAGCAGAGTACAGTGGAGAGCAGAGTAGAGCATCTGCAGGGATCTCTTGCTGTTGCCCCTTCCCCACTGTGTGCACTTTTCCTCCAAATCTCTGCTGGATTTTTCTCCTGGTGTCCAGTGATCAAGTCTGGAGCAGAGGAGGTTGAGGAGAGACCTCATTGCTCCCTGAAAGGAGGTTGGAGTGAGGTGGGGGTTGGTCTCTCCTTTCTAGTATCAGGTGCTAGAATGAGAGGAAATGGTCTGAAATTGTGCCAGGGGAGGTTTAGTTTGGAGATGAAGAACGATTTCTTTGCTGCAGGAGTGGTCAGGCGTTGGCACAGGCTGCCCAGGGAGGTGGTGGAGTCCCCATCCCTGCAGGTGTTCAAGAAACCTGTGGCTGCGGCACTTGGGGACACTGCCTAATGGCCGTGGTGGTGTTGGGTTGATGATCTCAGAGGGCTTTTCCAGCCCTGTGATGCTGTCACACGTGGGGCTGGTGCCCACAAGTCACAACCCGCGCTCACCAGCCCCTTGTTGCAGAGGGCACCGTCGCCGAGCGTGCCGAACGTGTCTGCAGACATCACGGCACCGTCCTGCGATGGAGCAAGCCGTGAGTTTGGAGACGTGGGGGGCTAAAACCCAGGCTCTCCAGCTCCTGCAGCAGGGGTGGTCTTCCTCTGAAGCCCTACCGGGGTTGCACGTTTGCAAACGAGACGTGGTTTGGAGGAAGCAGCCAGGCCGAAGTTGGCAGGGTAAATGGTTGCCTAATGAGCTGTGATTGACATAATTTGACTGCTGGATTAGGAATCTGCGGTGAGGTGAACAGGAAATATCCTCTTACCCCACCAAGTGCTGTTTCGTTTTACAACGGAGTCTTCTGTGCCCGGGTGAAGGCTGAGGGGAGCGTGGAGGGTGGGGGAGGAGGAGGTGTTTGCTGTCCTGCTCCTCGCCCTGCTATGCTCCGTCCTGCTTCCTACCTGGAGGCAGGGCATCAGCTCTGCTCCTGCTGAATGATTGCTGAGAGGAACTTCTCCATTCTGCTAAAATTTCCTTCTCTGCAGTGGGTTTGATCCCAGCATCGTTTTCCATATCGGTCGAGGGAGTTTCAGTGTCTATGGCTGAAGAATTTGAAAGCTCAGTGTGAAAACCCTGTAACATTTCCCAGCTGTTTTCCACTCCTCCTCCTAATCCTCTATCAAATCTACTATACATTGTTTTATAAGATGTGGGATTTGGAGTCTGCAAGTCGTTAAAGAGCACAACATGGTTGCAGGAGATGTCTGTGAGGTATTCTTAGTTCCCTCGCTTTGGTGGGTTCCTTAATTCCTAGGTTTGACAGAACTCTTGGACAAATTTCGGTGGAGATCCTTCACTTTGGTGTAATTTGTATTGTTTCTGTGGAATTTGAAGGCAGTCCTGTGGAAGTTGAGGAGCACTAAATTAGATTTCAGGAAAAGGAGGTTGTTGAGGTTCAAATATCAACAAGACCTGTTGTGCTTTCACGTTCAGACCTCACCTCTGCCAGGCCTTCTGCCTCTGGACTCTTTTCTTCCAGGTCTTCAAGTGATTTCAAGCAGTGACACCTTTTGCTTGAAGAAGCAATCCAATAAGTCATGTTGTTAAATGTCTGATTTTTCTGACAGGCTGAATTCACAGAGTGAATTTACTTGGTGGTGACACATCTGTCACATCTGCCTTGAAAATCAGCAAAGGGCATTTGTAAGTTTTTCCACCTGGACATCACAGGAGAATAATTTCTGGTTTTTAAAAAACCCTCTCTTTTTATTTCTGAATGCCTGGAACGCAGGGATACTGTGCTGTGGGTACTTGGCTACTAAGCAAACCTAGTCCTGTTCCTAAAATTAATTTCATCTCCTGGAAGCCTAGAAGGCTTAAGAAATACCTAAGCTGATGTAGATGTGGTTTTCTTTCCGGGTACCATTTACAAACTGATTTCCTTAATTTGTCAGGCTATGATGAGGGAGGTATGAACCCATCCTGTCACACTCTGTGTCTCACTTGCTCTTAATACCCTGAGAGACAGCAGCAGGCTTTTGTCCAAAAGCCCAGGTAAAAGGGATGGCTCTTTGGTGGCCACAGAGTGGGGTTGGACCCAAAGGGCTGTTCTAAGAGGGGGCTGCTGGCAAGGGCATCCCAGTAGGCTGTGAAAGCCTGAATCTGCAAACCCAGTTATGGAAATGCTGGCATAGAGGTTTCCTAATGCCTTTTGTGCTGTAGAAACCCATCAACATCTCATACTTGCTTCCAAATGACTCTCTGCTTTTGGCTCAGGTGAGTAACAACAGGGGCAGCAACAGGAACTGGGGTGCACATGGGTGAAAGTGGCAGGGCTGTTACTTCTGTTTCTTTAGCTGTATGTCCTGGTGTGGACCAGAGCAGAACCAGTTCTGGTCAGGGCTGGGACTACCCAGCTCAGGTTCTGCTCACTGAGCCACTTACTGTAGTTCAGGGCAGCTTGGCACAGCCAGGAGCTGCTTCTAGCAGGCAGAAGCAGTTGGGCAAAGCTCCTGCCAAGGGCTGGCTGCAGAAAGGCTCTTGCTGGTACTCGCTCCTCTGCACACCAAGGGCACTGCCACAGCTTGTGCCACACCTTGGGGGGCAGCAAGGCAGAGCTGGCAGCTGTGGGGAGGAGCAGCCAGGACAGGTGAGCCTCAAGTGCCCAACAAGGGATTGCAGCCCATGGATGGCATCTTCAGTGTCAAGCTGAGGGTTCCCCAGGGCCAAGCCTCTTCTTTCGTGTCTGATGGTGTGCCAGCAGGACTCTGTCCCTTCTGCCTTCCATCCCCATCCCTGTGTTCCTCAATCCAGTTCTAGAATCGAGCTCCTGAATCTGGTTCCCATTCGCTGCTGAGTCGAGGCTGAGACTTGCCCAGTGCCTGCCCTCAGCATCAGTGGTGCCAGTGGTGCCATCACTGCCCTCAGGGGTTGTGTTCCATGTTGGTTTGTGTCACTGTGTCTCTCTTCCATGGGACTGTTTTCCTTTCTATCCCAGCTGGTTGAGTTTCTCTCCCAGCCCATCAGTCTCTCTTCCCTTTCTCTTCCCTTAGTGAAGAGCTTCCTGGAGAGGACCTGGCACTGCTCTGGTGGCCCAGCCCAGCCCTAACTCTTGACAGTGTTCACAGAGTACTTTCAGCAGAGCAGAGCCTGCAGCTCCCATCCTCTCCTGCTGACAGCTAGCAGACCTCTTGCCTTTACCCATGTCCTGCACCATCATTTCTCCTTCAGTGCACTGAAGCTTTTATCAAGCACCTTAACCTTCTGTGCAGGATAAAGGGGGGTTTATTTTT
Source organism: Semnornis frantzii (assembly GCA_013399775.1). NCBI lineage: Eukaryota > Metazoa > Chordata > Aves > Piciformes > Ramphastidae > Semnornis > Semnornis frantzii. The sequence goes on along the minus strand of VWYK01083478.1, from coordinate 6,055 downwards.
AATTCACAAGCAAGGCCATACAAAACTTGGCCCCGAGGTGGGAGATGGTCGCTTTGGTACTGTAGGCAGTAGGTGATGCTCTGGGAGGAACTCCAGAGGCACCAAATGAAATTCAGTTTATAAGGTGATCTTAAATAAAACAGTAGCTGTTCAATTGCATCCACTTGAGTGATTTGAAGCCACTGGAGCCTTACCTTTAGTCTTTCAGTTACAAAAAATCATTTTAGCTTTTCGTGCTGTGTGAAAAGGTGTTAAAGTCTACAGAAACTTTTCTCTTCCCTGAACAGCAAAACCCAGCAGTAGCACGAAACCAAACAGAAAGGTTTGATTTCCCCCTGCCTTTGTGAACAGCAAACACCATCAGCTACTTTTTGTTTTTGTTCTGCTTTTGCATGCTCAGCAGAGATGGTTGAACGATTCACACAACTTAGTGAATCATCCAATTCCTTTTTAAAAACAAATTAGCTGTCTAAAAGGTGATTTTTCTCAACCCATCTCTTTCTATGGGTACTTAGGAGAAGAAGGGGAGTGTTTGTCATAGAATCATAGAATGGTTTGGGTTGGAAAGGACCTTAAAGGTCCCGAACTATTCTATGATTCTATGACCAGTTTCACCCCCTCCTACCACAGGCAGGGACACTAAACCACGTTGCTCAAGTCTCTTGTCCATCCTGCTAAAGTTTGGATGCTGGATGCTCTTCCAGTTGCAGAAGGGACTGAACTAGTGCTTCCTCTTGGATCACCACCACCACCTCTGTTTTTGACAGGCTCCAGACAAACTTTTACTCTCAATTTTAGGTCTCTACTTGTTGAGTAAAAGAAGTTTTTTCTTCCAGACTGGTAGAAAAGGTGGTTTAAATCTGTCATCTCAGTCTGTGAGGCTTTACACTGGTAGAGGTGAAGCTCACAGGAGTTGGACTCATCATTTGTAGCTTGGAAGACATCCTGAAGTGAAACCAAGTTTTGACAATTCACTTTCAGGTCTTTCCTTTGGTCAGTGAGCTGTTACTACAAGGCAAACCTAGTGTCACTTCTTTTGCCTCCAAACTATGCTTTTGGTCTGGAGCTCATTTTTCACTGTTGGTGCTGTTCTTCTTCCAAATGGGGAGCAGAGAGGCGAAGCGAGGCCGGGCTGGCGGGGAGCAGAGAGACCGAGTGAGGCCAGGCCGGCGGGGAGCAGAGAGGCCGAGTGAGGCCGGGCTGGCGGGGAGCAGAGAGGCCGAGTGACACTTGTTTTGAGCAGCAGCTTCTTGGGTGGCTGTGAGCATGAGGTGGCAGGGGGAAAGGTCTCACAGGGCAGGTTTGTACTCCAGTGTCGCTGCTCATACTTGTGTCCTTGTCCCTCCACTCTACCCTGTTGAGGCCACACCTGGAGTCCTGGGCCCAGTTCTGGGCTGCCCATTTCAAGAGAGACAGGGAACTGCTGGGGAGAGTCCAGGGGAGACTACAAAGCTGCTGAGGGGCCTGGAGCATCTCTGTGAGGAGCAAAGGCTGAGAGCCCTGGGGTTGTGGAGCCTGCAGAAGAGCAGCCCCAGAGGGGATCTGAGCAATGCTCAACAAGAGCTGAAGGACCTGGGAGGGGAAGAGGCTTGGGCCAGACTCTTGTGAGTGGTGCCCAGGGACAGGACAATGGGAAAAAAATGGAAGCTAGGAGGTTCTGTCTTGAAGAGGAGGAGAAACTTTTTTGTTGTGAGGGTGCTGGAGGCCTGGAGCAGGCTGCTCAGGGAGGTTGTGGAGTCGTCGTCTTTGCAGAGTTTCCAAACTCACCTGCCTGTTGTGCTGCTGGGCAAGCTGCTGTGGATGTCCTGCTTTAGCACAGGGATTGGAGTGGATGATCTCCAGAGATCCCTCCCAACCCCTTCACCATGCTGGGGTTCAGGGCTTCTATGAAATGGTGTCATGTCAGCAGTGATGCCCAATGCTGACTGGTAGCAGAGGTGGGGAGGTTGAATGGACATTTTTGGTTTCACTGCAGATTGTCCTGCAGAAGTTGATGTCAGCTGTCAGTGATGTCCCTTGGTGGAGTTCAGTGCTGCTCACACCACGACTGGCAGATGTTCATCAGCTGGCTTGTGCCTAACCAAACATGAAGCTTCACATGGAACAACATCATCAGTCTGACTCTTTCTGAGCAACTTTTAACTGAAGGTGCTAACAGGGTGCTCTTAACCAGAATGTTACTGGGTAGCAGACTGAGTTTGATGAGGCAGGGAAGGCTGGTGCCCAGCTCTGCTGGAGGAAGCAGTGGTGAAGCACGTGCGTGAGCTGCCATCGTGACCTTGTACGGAGCTGGAACTGAAGAGCAATCCACAGCAAGACCAAATGAATTATGCAGGAGATGCTAATGCAGTGTGGCTCTTCAGCACCAGTTTATTTTTGAGTGCCTGGGCTGCCTCTTGAGCTTGAATTAAGCTCATCAGGATCAAAATAACTTCCCAGTGAAAGAAGCCATAAAGAAAACGGCAAGAGAAGGGATTGATTTTTATGGTCACTTGGGAGGGTTGTGTCCTCTGGAGGTGTGTGTGACAGCACATGGCTGTTTCAGGCAGGCTTTCCAGGGTGAGGGTTGGTCCTCTGGGAGCAGTTTTGGATGGAGTGTGCCCTGCTCTGGTGGGTTTTGTTACTGCTGGGAGAGGATGACAATGTCAGCCTGGGCTGCCTCAAAAGAAGCGTGGCCAACAGCTCTGCTGAGACCTCACCTGCAGCACTGTGTGCAGCTGTGGGGCCTCCAACACAGGAGAGGCATGAACCTGGTGCAGAGGCTGCAAGGAGGCTATGAAGATGATCAGGAGGCTGGAGTACCTCCCTTATGGGGACAGACTGAGAGAGTTGGGGCTGTTTAGCCTGGAGAAGGGAAGGCTCCAGGGAGACCTTAGAGCAGCCTTCCAGTACCTGAAGGACGCTGCAGGAGAGCTGGGGAGGGACTTTTGACAGGGTTTGGAGTGATAGGGTAAGGGGGAATGGCTTTGAGCTGCAAGAGGGAAGATTTAGGGGAGACATCAGGAGGAAGTTCTTCACACTGATATTGGAACATGTTGCCCAGGGATGTGCTGGAGGCCCTGGAGACATTCAAGATCAGACTTGATGTGGCCCTGGGCAACCTGCTCTAGTTGGAAGTGTTCCTGCTGACTGCAGGGGAGTTGAGCAAGATGACCTTTGAGGGTCCCTCCCAGCCCTATGCAATCTATGTGAGTCTGTGGAGGTGATTTTCTTTGGTAAACTGAAGGTTAGACTTTGAAACCAGCTGAGGAGCGTTGTCAGGGTGAAGTGTGCTTCCAGGCAGAGGCTGTGGAGCAGCCCTTCTAACCCCTGGAAGACTTCCACAGTGAGTAATGTGCAGCCACACTGCAGACAAACTGAGCTGAATTATTGTTTGTTTTCTTCTTTGTTTGTTAGGAAGAGTGCATTTGGGAATTTGGTGTGGGCAGTAAGTGACACCAACTCATTTGATTTATAATTGTGTCTGAAAAAAAAACAAAACAAAGTAGCCCAAGCCTCCAACAGTGCAGAACTGCAGCATCAGTGGACCCAGAGGTCGAGGAGGGGAGATTTACTCTAAAGATTAGGAAGAAATTCTTTGCAGTGAGGGTGGTGAGACACTGGCACAGGTTGCCCAAAGAGGCTGTGGATGTCCCCTCCCTGGAGGTATTAAAGGTTGACTGGGGCCTTGAGCCAGCTGGGCTAGTGGGAGGTGTCCTTGCGAGTGGCATGGAGTTGGAAATTGATCTTGAATGTCCCTTGCAACCCAAACTGTTCTGTGATTCTATGAATCTCTGACAGGCTGGGGCTAGTCAGGTAAAAACACTTCTGGCTGCTGGTGCTCCAAGAGCATTAGTTTTCCATGAGTCACATCCTGCCCATTCCTCTTTTGAAGGATCACTGTAGTAAAACCAGCTGGATTTTAGGGCTTGGACTTCATATGATGGCATCAGCTGACTCTGAAGAGCCATGTTCTTACCCACATAGCATCCTCACTGAGGAATGTCATGTTCCCCACCACATCTGCAAGGGGCTCACAGGTCTATAGGTGGTGGAAGGTTCATGATGTTCACCTCAGTTTTACTTGAAGATGGTTTTACTTCCATGCATTGTTTTGGTCCTCTGCTTTGTACTTCAAATAACTCAAGAATCCCAGCATGAAGGAGGTTGAAAGGGACCTCTGGATGTCATTTCCTAAGGCAGGGGCACCCACAGCAGCTTGCCCAGCATCACAATGGCCAGGTGGCTTTGAAAGTTCTCCAGAGAAGGAGATTCCACAACCTCTCTGAGCAACCTCCTCCAGGGTTCCAGCACCCTCACACCAAACAAGCTTCTCCTTATCTTCAGGTGGAACCTCCTGGCTTCCAGTTTGTGTCTGTTGCTGGGCACCACTGACAAGAGTCTGGCCCCATCCTCTTGCCCCCCACAGGCCTTCAGCTCCTGCTGAGCCCTGAGAAGATCCCCACCATCCCCAAAAGCTCCACATTCTATATGGATATGTTGGAAAATAGAAGCATTAATTTATCCCAGGCTTTGGCTCTTCCTAAAATAGCATCTCACTGCCTTCTACCAGTGTTTGGTTACATGAAGACTTGGATCATGTCTGACTTGCCCATGCTCCATCACAGCTAACATGCTGTATGAGTTCCACATGTGCTGGTTTCCAATTTACCATCAGATCTCCAACAAAACAAGTGTTTGTCTTCTGCAACTGTGCAGCCTTAAACATATATTTGGGGAGGATATTCATAAAGCTCCACAATAGTCCCATTGTGCTGGACATGAATGGTCCTCTGATGAGTGCCGAGCGATGCGTGGACCTCCAGCACTCCGCCTTGCATCTCTTGAGAGCAACTGTGTGTACTTGGGCATCAGCTGGAACTGTGCCCAACCCCTTGGAGAGGCAACTGGGGACACCTCTGCATAATGCTCTGAGGTCATTTACCCTGGGAAGTGTCCTGTGCTGTGCTGGGACTGGTTGGGTTATGGCAGCCAGCACAGCCTGGTCTGTGCCCTGGAGAAAATGCCCATGTCAGAACCATCCTGGGTGTCCTGGTGTGAACCAGAGCAGAACCAGTTCTGGGCAGGGCTGGGACTTCCCAGCTCAGACTCTGCTCACTGAGCCACTTGCTGAAGTTCAGGCAGCTTGGCCNCCTTCTGCCTTCCATCCCTATCCCTGTGTTCCTCAATCCAGTTCTAGAATTGAGGTCCTGACTGCAGTTCCCATCTGCTGCTGAGTCAAGGCTGGGACTTGCCCAGTGCCTACTCCCAGCATCAGTGGTGCCAATGGTGCCATCATTGCCCTCAGGGGTTGTGTTCCATGTTGGTTTGTGTCTCTGTGTCTCTCTTCCATGGGATTGCTCTTCTTTCCGTCCCAGCTGGTTGAGTTTCTCTCCCAGCCCATCAACTCCCTCCCTTCTCAAAGGGAAGAGAAAGGGAAGAAGGCAGAAGGGTTCCTGGAGAGCACCTGGCACTGCTCTGATGGCCCAGCCCTGACCCTTGACACTTGGGAAGCCCCCTAGAAGCTGTGACTTCTTTCCTGCTGTTGCCTCAACTGTGCAGAAGGGGCAGCCTTTACCTCTCAGGGGTTGTGTTCTTGTCCAGTGGGCACAAATGGTGATGGTAGCAGGACCCCAGATTGCTGCCTTTGTTTTCTCTGTTTGTGATCTTTGCTGGCCAAATGCTGGCTGAGGGCAGGAGTTGCTTCTGGACAGAAGATCCTTGAGATGTCCAGAAGCAGGATTTGGTTTATTTCTTTAGTGTATCTTTGGGAGATATTTTCAAAGACAGGAATTGTTTGGGGTTCTAAAGGAGTAGTCTTTATGACTATAAAAGGACTTGGGGTGAATATAGATTGTGCATCTGTTCCCTGTTTCTCTGGGAAGTGACTCTGCAGTAGAGGCCAAAAATGAAGAATAGAATGTTGTAGAAATTGGCAAAGTTTCTCAGGTCTTTCAGAAGCCAGTAATTAAAAGCAAGAAGCTAATTATTCAGTCCAAAAATTCTGGTTGTTCATCCATCTGATGCTCCAGAATGTCCCTCTACTGACTTCTCTTGTTATCATAGAATGGTAAGG
>VWYK01083474.1:0-10657 GCA_013399775.1 Semnornis frantzii | reverse complement strand
GCCTCAAACCAGCACACAGGTATTATTTTATATCTTATATATATTATATATAATATAATCTATTATATTGTTACATAATGAAATCAGAGCCTTGGATAAGAATTGTAAAGAAAACAATGTTGTCTAGATGGAGTTTATCATTTCAGTGAGCAGATTTACACAGTGTTGCTTGAGGACAAAGGAGTTGAAATGAAAAATAAGGAGTCTTGACAAAGTCATAAAGAATGCAGGAACTCAGAAGCCCAACGATTACCAATAAAATATCTGGCTCTTTGTTTTCCAGAGAAAACTGATGGAATGAAGATTTAGATTAAAATCAGTTTATCTCCATTGCTTTCAGTGGAATTATGATGATTGTCACCATGAGGAAATTCACCTGACTGAAGACTCAGTGTATTCCCATTCTCTGCACTTGTTCTTCTAGTTAGTGGATCTTTAACCTAGGAAGTCCTTTGGTGCAAGACAAATATGTGATATTAATCAATGTGATTTGCATCAGAGAGGCACACTACATGATTTGTTTATGCAAATAACAAGAGAAGTGAACACTCCAAGGGCAAACATTAAGTGATGTTTGATTGGAGCTATTAAGAGTGATATGAAATGCTGTTTAATAAAATAATGCCATGTGACTTTTAGCACTAAATCAAAAAGGTTAACGTGTCATTTAAAGGGAAAGAAGGAACAAACAGCATTTCTGTTTACTACTTAAGGATAGGAATTATATTTCTGCTATTATACTTTAAAAAATGGAAACCTAAATAACTGTCCATTTTCATCTGACAGTGGGCAGCTATCTAAGGAATATGTGTGTTCTGATCAAGAGTTATCACCTCCACAACACAGTCAGCACAGGATAGAAAGGATGTTTGAACTGTAGGTGCTTTGAACCAGAAGAGTTGGCATCCTTTTTTTCTGGAAGTTGCTACCACAAAGCAAAATTGAATGTAGTGCTGTGTTCTGGCTTCAGATACTAAAGGAACATCCATCATGTCCCTAGAACTTGTATTACAGAGGAACAAATGCTATAAGATGTCTTAAATGTCTAATTTATATACCCTGGAATTTGTAGAGCACTGCTTCAAGGCACTGGAGCTGGTGTTCATTATGATCCCAGTGAGAAAATCACTCAGGTTCAGTAAGATATTGCTAAAACACCATTTACTGAAGTTAACACTGTAGGGAATAGGAGAATAGTATGGATAATATTGCATACCTTCAGGTGTGGGGAACAACTGTGTAGCATCAGATAGATCTCCAGCCGTGGAACATCACATAGTCCAGATCCCATCTGTTTTGATGGTGTGTTAGTCTTCAGTGCTTTTAAAAGATTTTCTTAGAAAAGAACAATTCTATTGACCATTTCAAGTGTCAACAAAAGTGATGTTCACATGTGCCATGGTTTGAGACAGGGTCTTCAAGAAACCATTGAGAAGTCTTCCAAGAGGCTAGATAGGTCCAGGAGGTGGACTGGAAAGTGCAGTTTTTCTCACTTCATTCCCAAAATTCATTTGAACCTGGGATTTTGGTCTGGTTTGTGGGAGGTTTTGAGGAAACTCCCTCTTTGAGGGCTAAGGAGGTTTTGGAGAACAGTGGCCTATGGATTTCTTTGCATTTCAAGTGATTTGCACTGCAGCATGTATTATGATGTAATTATGTAGTTTCATTTAAACTTCCAACAATATTCTGTATTTCTATCCAAACCTGGGCGGAGTTTTTCCTTAATTACTTTAGAGAGCCTCTCTGGCTTGTTAAACAGAGAAAACATGACACCATACCACTTCACATTAACATAAATACAAGGAAACACAGGTGGTGCAATTACTGGGGCAAATAGTAACTTGCTAGAGGTTTCTCAGCTCTTACTGGTTGTGTGCACTACAGCCAAGGCACATGCACAGCACAACACAACCCTGGAGACCAGGCTATACATTCATCACAACACAACATGGCGCAGCAAAGACTTGCACTTGCTGAGGTAAAAGAAAGAGATTTTTCACTGTGATGGAACACTGAAACAGGCTGCCCAGGGAGGTTGTGGAATCTCCCCCTCTGGAGGTATTCAAGGTCTGTCTGGATGCATTCCTGTGTGACCTGGTACAGGTATTCCTGCCCTGGCAGGGGGGATAGGACTGGGTGATCTTTCAAAGTCTCTTCCAGCCCCTAGCATTCTGTGATTCTATGCTCTGTTATGTAATAATTGGTTCTTCAGTGCACAATGGTCTTCCTGTTAAGACCACTACCAGGCTGCCTAAAATGTTTGTTAGCAGCTGCTGTGTTTGTCTTTCTCAGAAGAAAATCTTCAAATGACAGCTAATACTTTATGTTTGCATCTCAGTGTTCTCCACTAACTGCTCAACCATCCTCTAGCTGTATTCCAATTCAGAGACAGTGTGCTCCAGTAATGAGAGTACTATGCTGTTGAACTGAGCTGAAAACTGAAATATGGACAGAATTTACTGGTCCTTTCTGCCTACTGCTGTAAAATCCCCATAGATAATAGTCCTGTCTGTGACAGACACATGAATGGAGCTTGTCTCTTCCCTTGCCTCCATTACTTTCACTCTGGTCTTTGCTAACTGCCTAATGCTCTGCAGCTCAAGGTTTCTTACCTAATCCAAACAGTAATTTGTTATAATTCCAAAGTATCCTTGTAGTATTCCTTTTGACAACTAGTAACAAGTTGTTCCTGTGCCTCACCAACCTCATAATAAAAAAAAAAAAAAAAAAAAAAACAAAAACAAAAAAAAAACAAAACCCTTTTCCATCAAATTCTTTTAATTTAAATCTACATTTAAAAGTTTTAGGACTGCTAGACTTCATTCTGTTACTGCAGACCCCGCTGGAAGGTATCTGTCTGCCTTTCTTATAAGCCCTTTTTATAGGTCAAAAGGTTACAGTAGGGTGTCATAGAATCATAGAATGGTAAGTTTGGAAGGGACATCAAAGGTCATCTAGTTCCAATCCCCTGCCTTAGGCAGGGACACCTCCCACTAGAACAGGTCACTCAAGGCCTCGAGCCTTGAGTGTCCTTGGAACCTTCCCCTCTCCAAACCAAACAACTTCAACTATCTCAACCTTCTTCTTCACAAGACATATTCCAAACCTCTGATTATTTTCACAGTCTTACTCTGTAACCACTCTAACGTGTCCATGTCTTTCACTTACTGGTAACCTCAAAACTGGATGAAGAACTCCAGGTGAGGTCTGATGGGAGTGGAGGAGAAAAGGGATAATCCTTTTGCTCATCCTGGTGACCATCCCTCTTTTTATGCAGTGCAGGATACAATTGACTGTCTGGGCCTTGTATCTAATTTTTCATCTACCAGTGTCAACAAGTCCTACTCTCAATCCATTCATCACCAAGTCTTTAATTGACATTGGTACAGACTGTACTTTGTCTTTTCTCGGGCTGGATTGTTGGCATACATTCAAGCTGCAGTGTAAATAGAAAATGTTTAGAAGTTTGACTTTGGTCTCATATCATACTGGATTCCCTTAGTTTTATCATTATTTGGCACCGTTGCAAGCCTCCTGTTAATGGGAAGCTCAATGATTTGCCTACTAAATTTGATGAAAAACACCAAAGTTCAAAAAAACAGTTCAGCTTTTGTTCCAGCAAAGAGCCATATGAAAAATTGCTTCCCCTGCATGAGAAAATGACCATTCTGATAAGAGTGCATCTTACAGTGTCAGATTTAATATAAACATGCCTAAAAAAAAAACAACCCAAAGAATGATGAATTCATAATGGCTTTTAAAAGTGAACAGATTGTTCCCCCTTTAGTAACAAAATTACAATGGTAGCAAAGCTTACAGGTCCTAGTACACTGCAAGGTATCTCATCTTTCTGGCAGGTTAGAGCAGTGTGATTTGGAATGCATTCATCTGACCATAACAGTAGTTGAGCATTCTGGGGAATCAAAATCAACTTTTAAAAACATTATTTATTTCAGGATAACATTTCAGCAACAACAATAACCTTACATCCAGAGCTTTCCACCTTGACAAAGTTCTGAGTATTATTCCCACTGGAAAATGAATGCTGGATTTAACAGAGTTCTTTAGGTGACTATCAAAAAGACTAAACCACTGTACATACAAGAGCTGCTCATGAAAATTGATTTCCCATTTTAAAATTCTTTTTCCACAAACAGCCCAAGAGTAATGCACTCCTGTGTTTTTGATGTTCTCAAGTATTTTACAGAAATACAAATCAGAGCTAACTATAATTACTTTTCCAAAGACTTTACTTTGTGTGAGTTGTTTACATACAATGCATCAGATGTTATCTGCATCTGTTCAGTATCTTTATTGATAATCTGGACCAGAGGATCGAGTTCAACATCAGGGAGTTTACAGATGACACCAAGTTAGGAGCAGGTCTCAATCTGTTGGTGGGTAGAAGGAGCCTGCAAAAGGACCTGTACAAGCTGGATGGGTAGGCAGAGGCCAATGGGATGACATTTAACAAGGCTAAGTGCAGGGTTCTACACTTTGGCCACAACCCCATGCAACACTACAGGCTGGGGACAGAGTGGCTGGAGAGCAGCCAGGCAGAGAGGGCCCTGGGAGTACTGATAAAAAGTAGCTGAACATGAGCCAGCAGTGTGCCCAGGTGGGCAGCGAAAACAATGACATCCTGGCCTGTACCAGGAACAATGTGGCCAGCAGGACAAGGGAGGTTATTCTGCCTCTGTACTCAGCACTGGTCAGACCACACCTGGAGTGCTGTGTCCAGTTCTGGACCCCTCAATTCAAGTGAAATGTTGAGATACTGGAACGTGTCCAGTGAAGGGCACCAAGGCTGGGGAGGGGCCTGGAGCACAGCCCTGTGAGGAGAGGCTGAGGGAGCTGGGGGTGTGCAGCCTGCAGAAGAGGAGGCTCAGGGCAGACCTCATTGCTCTCTACAACTGCCTGAAAGGAGGTTGTAGCCAGGTGGGGTTGGGCTCTTCTCCCAGGCAATGAGCAACAGAACAAGGGGACAGAGTCTCAAGTTGCGCCAGAGAAGGTCTAGGCTGGATGTTAGGAGGAAATTCTTGCCAGAGAGAGTGATTAGCATTGGAATGGGCTGCCCAGGGAGGTGGTGGTGTCATCATCCCTGGAGGTGTTCAGGAAAAGAGTGGATGAGGCACTTAGTGTCATGGTCTAGTTGATTGGCTAGGGCTGGGTGATAGGTTGGACTGGATGATCACAGAGGACTCTTCTAACCTGCTTGATTCTATGACTGTATGAAAATTTTAAATCATGAACTGTAACTTAAATCACAAACATCTTCATTTTATAATTAACAATTTGTATATCCACAATAAATCCTGACTGATCTAGGTGCACCTTTCTAGCTAATGAACTTTGCATATGTGTCAAAACCACAAGAGAAGTATTTAAGAAATAGTTTTAATGTTATAAAACAATGAACAGGAATTATCTTTATTTCTTTTTCAACTGTAATCAAATGTTCCTTTCTTAAAGAGCACTTTAAATCAATATATTTATGTAGAGAGTAAGACACTTTGAAAAATTAGCAACTAACCCATCTGGTAGTATTTTCTATCTTTACAATATTGTCCACTGTCACCTCGATTATGGGATTTGTGAGGACATTTCTGTCTTCTGTTTCTAACTTAATAAAAGTAGAGCCTTTGGATCAGCTAAAGCATTCTCCCAAAAGGATTACCTGAGGTATGAGATGCTTTAAAAATTGTTTCCGAACATCTGATACTTCCTCTAAGTCAATAATTCACTGTTCCCATTGAAAGGATTTTTATGCTCTTCATTTCTTGTAGGCTTGCTCCCAGAGGCTTCCTCATATTATTGTATTTTCAGTAATGTTACTATTTTAATTTACACCTATTTTAGATATAAATTTTATTTTGCTTCAGCTGGGGCTCTTCAGCCTGGAGAAGAGAAGGCTTCCAGGAGACCTTAGAGTAGCCTTCCAGGATCTGAAGGGGGCTACAGGAAGGCTGGGAAGGGACTATTGACAAGGTCTTGCAGTGACAGGACAAGGGGCAATGGGTTTAAACTGGTAGAGTGAAGATTTAGACTGGACGCTAGGAGGAAGTTGTTTGCAGGGAGGGTGGTGAGACACTGGCACAGGTTGCCCAGGGAGGTTGTGGCTGCTCCCTCCCTGGAGGTGGTCAAGGCCAGGTTGGAGGAGGCCTTGAGTGCCCTGTGCTAGTGGGAGGTGTCCCTGCCTATGGCAGGGGGTTGGAACCGGATGATCCTTGAGGTCCCTTCCAACCTTACCATTCTATGATTCTATAAATTCAAAGAAATTAATTTTAGTATTTTCCTTTAAAGGTACTTTTAATATGTGTTTGGTACTTTCTTGTTTGAGATACTGTTCTCCCTTGATTTTAAGAATTGAGTCATTAATAGTAAAATGTCTCTTCTTTTTTTTCTAGAGTTTGTTATTTTAGTATGTATTTTATAAAAGGGTGTATTTAGCTACTATAATTGCTACCTTTTTCCCTATCCCCTAATCAATTTATTTTAATTGTTATTGTTGTTATTATTTTTCTTCCAGTTCTTAATTATTTTTTTTCAGATGAGTGATTGAACTGAAAAATCAATTATTCATAGAGCCCAACCTAGATAGATTAGAAATACTTCATTTTCCCTGCCTAAAAAAATTCACTTATCAAAAAGTATATCAAATTAATCAGACATGAACTACCTTTGTTAAATGTGTGCTGTATTTCATCACATTTTCCACATCCTTCTATTTCTTGTATTATATTTTCCTTTAAAAGTTTTTTTTGGTTTTTTTTTTTTTCCCCAAGAGCTTTCAGTAGCATTGATTCATGTGACAATCAGGCTGCGCTTATTCAGATTGTTCTTTTCTTTCCTCTTAAAAGCAGTATTGTGTTTTCCCATCTCACTTATATGATACCACCTTCACTGGCTTCCCAATGATAAATTGGCAATTTCACACACACCATGTTCCAGCACACTATGATGGAGAATATTTGTTCCTCTGACTGAGAGGTCTTTTCCCAGCCCCTAACATTCTGTGATTCCATGAGTGTGTAATTATCAATTAAAATGAAAATTGTCTGTAAAAGAATATAAAAAAAAAATCACAGCATTGACTAAAACTCCATATGAACAATATTCAGAGTATGAAAAGTAAGTAGCTAAATAGGAAGCTGCCAAGAAAACTTTCTAAATCTGGATCTCACTGTCTGGGGAGTGTCTCAGTTGATATTGGTCATTTACAATCAGTTGCAGCAGATAAAATTACAGGCTGTAAAATTCCTAACCTGCAACTACCTTCACAGGGATTTAGTTACAACCTGAAAAAATGCAAAACAAATTCTTTCACCATGCTCATTTATTCTTTTTCTATTTCAAAAGAAAACTTTCAATAAAAGGTACTTACTTGTGCAACTCAGATACATTTACTGTCAGGGTGATAATGTCAGATAATGAAGATGATTGGAAAATATCACTGTGAACAGGTATTCAATTAATTTAAATTGTATAATTCAGCTCTGAAGTAATGGAATCATGGAATCACAGAATTGTCAGGGTTGGAAGGGATCTCAAAGATCACCTAGTTCCAACCTCTCTGCCATGGGCAGGAACACCTCACACTACATCAGGTTGCTCAGAGCCACATGCAGCCTGACCTTAAAGACCTCCAGGGATGAGGCTTCCACCACCTCCCTGGGCAACCTGTTCCAGTGTCTCACCATCCTCATAGCGAAGAACTTCTTCCTAACATCCAATATGAATCTACCCGCTTCTAGTTTTGCTCTATTCCCCCTACTCCTGTCACTACCTGACATCAGGGGAGATTTAGACTGGATGTTAGGAAGAAGTTGTTTGCAGTGAGGGTGGTGAGACACTGGCACAGGTTACCCAGGGAGGTTGTGGCTGCTCCCTCGCTGGAGGTGTTCAAGACCAGGTTGGAGGAGGCCTTNCTGTCCTAGTGGGAGGTGTCCCTGCCTATGGCAGGGAGTTGGAACTGGATGATCTTTGTGGTCATTTCCAATCTAAACCATTCTATGAGTCTATGATCATCAGAAGTCCCTCCCCAGCTTTTTCGTAGACCCCTTCAGATACTGGGAGGCCATAACAAGTTCTCCTCAGAGCCTTCTCCTTTCCAGACTGAACAACCCCAACTCCTTCAGTCTGATTCCACAGGAGAGGTACTTCAGCCCTTTCATCATGCTTGTGGTACTTCTTTAGACACACTTCAGTCAACTTTTAAGACATGAATTGGGAGAGTAGCAAATTGAAAAGATCTACATTTAGCAGAGTCCCAGAGATAAATCCCTCTAATTTCAGTTCAAGAAATTCTAAAAGGTGATCATTTTATAGAAATACTGTTTACATAGTTAAGGGGTCAAATGATTCTGTCTGTCACAGACAGAAAAACTGATTAGAGGGCCAGAAGAAAGCATAAAGATATTCAGGAAATCACAGTAAATAAAAGCCAAGTCTGGTGAATGCTGTGAAAGATGATGTCTCTTAATCCTAGCATCCAAAGAAAGCTGAAACAGGCAGAGAAACTTTGTTCAACAGGATCTCACATATTAATATTAGAAGGGGCCAACTCAGTACCTAGGAGTACTTTGTAGTACTGGAACTCTAGTCCTAAATGAAGCAAAGAGCATGGGAAGAGATAGAAAAGACAAGTAGAAAAGAGAGACAGACAAAGCCAAATGAAGAGTCTGCAGAAATCACAAACACTCAGGAATATACTTTTGAATGAATACTTTAGGCTTTGTTGCAAAATAGTATGTTACATTCACTCTCAAAAGTGGAACAACAAAGAACACAGAATCACAGAATTAATCAGGTTGGAAAAGACCTTCGAGATCAAAGAGTCCAACCTATGGCCCAACATCATCTAATCAACTAAACCATAATACCAAGTGCCACATCCAGTCTCTTTTTTAAACACTTCCAGGGCTGGGGACTCCACCACCTCCCTGGGCAGCCCATTCCAATGCCAATCACTCTTACTGGGAAGAACTTTTTCCTAACATCCAGCCTGAACCTGTCCTGGTGCAACTTGAGACTGTGTCCCCTCATTCTGTCACTGGGAGAAGAGACCAACCTCCACCTAGCCACAATCGGAGAAGAGATCAACCTCCACCCAGCCACAATCTCCTTTCAGGTAATTGTAGACAGTGATAAGTTTTTCCTTGAACCTCCTCTTCTCCAGGCTAAACCACCACCTCCCTGGGCAGCCCATTCCAATGCCAATCACTCTTACTGGGAAGAACTTTTTCCTAACATCCAGCCTGAACCTGTCCTGGTGCAACTTGAGACTGTGTCCCCTCATTCTGTCACTGGGAGAAGAGACCAACCTCCACCTAGCCACAATCTCCTTTCAGGTAATTGTAGACAGCGATAAGGTTCCCCCTGAGCCTCCTCTTCTCCAGGCTAAACAAGACCATAAAAAGCATTAAGAATTAAATACATCTAATTATAAATATAAAACTGGGGATAGGTCCCAAGGGAGTGAAGGCCCAATATAAGCATTTAATAAAGTATAATAGTTTTATGGTTCATGAATGTTTTCTGGGATGCGTATTCCTGCCATACTTCAGTGCTACCTACTTTTCAGCAGTTCTTAGAGATAGCCTACATGAACAGCTTGCTGAATAGTTAAAAAAGGGAGAGAAGGCTGTTGTGCAAATGGATGAACAGAGTGGAGCTAGATGCAGTAAAAAACTGTGACGACCAGCTCCATTTTCAAGCTAGATAAATTCTGAACAATGTATTTACTGATACTAGAAATATGATTGCTAGAGTGGGAGAAATTCTGCCTCAGCCTTATATATTTTAATAGCAAATAAAGAGCTGTGCGATGAAAGCTAGAAGCAAAACAAGAGGAAATGTCACTTCTGTGGATTCTTTGAAGTATTACCCTCCCTGATGGTGAGAGTTTCTGCAGCAGTTGTGACTATTGTACTAAGTGGAGCATATGGTTTATAATTTGAAGCTGTTATGAACCGTTCTCCAGAAGAAGTGAAGAGAAATGAATGGTGGTAAACAGGGGAGGAGATCAGAAATAGCTGTTAGAACTCCAGCCACGAGGCTAAATGCTTCCGTGAAGAGGTCAATATTTGATATGTCTTTTGCTACTGGGCAAAGAATTGAGCTTCATAAAAAAAAGCTTTGATCTGGTCACTCTTATCTTATTTGTTCCTATCCTTCAACTCTCCAACAAGCATTAAAGTACACAATTAAGACAGAACTCCCTTGCTTCAGTCCAGGATAAAGGAAGACATTGTCTGAAAACAGAAGATCAAATTAGGTCAATAGTAGAGGGGTGACCTGAAGGTTTGAGTTGCTGCAGGCTGCCGAAGATATTTACTTGGAAGCAAGAATCTATCCTCATGAGTTAGCTTGATGCATAGCAATCAAGAGTGCAATCTTTGTTCACTTGCAATGAAAATACCCTGATAACACTTCTTTATAGGTTCACCTGTGCTCTCTCTTATTTTTAGACACCTCATGGCAGTTGGAAACATTAAACACAGAATGCTGTCAGGTCTGTGTCTCATTTAAATCCTTCAGAACTGACCCAAACCATTCTTTTCCTTAAGTAAATTGAAGATCAAACCTTTCTGTCTAAGATTAAAGGTTTTCACCTTAAAGCAGTTTCTGAAGAGATGCATATAGAATCATAGAATCA
>VWYK01083448.1:11187-24451 GCA_013399775.1 Semnornis frantzii | reverse complement strand
TTCTCGAAAATAATCTTATAATACAAATTTTGCTAAAGTCACACCATGTCATTTGTTTCCATCCTGTCCTGTGTTCCCCACCTCTGCCTGGTGATCAGTGTTGTCAGTCAGCTGTTCACAGCAGAAGAAACATAGGCAAAGAAAACATGATGAGAGAATTGTGGAATGATCATTTATAAACTCCAGTAGATTTACCAAGGATGATGTAATTATGGAGAACCAATATACTGCGTAGGTGAATTGCAGAGTACAGGGACCTTGCTATTCCTTGCACTGTGCAGATACAGATCCAAGGCAGTTCAATGTATATATGATAAAAGACTGTGGAAAAAAAATCAGTCATTGTGAGAANTGTGGAAAAAAAATCAGTCAGTGTGAGAATCAACCAGAAATTAATGTGCAGATATTTTAATCACATGCCGAAATACTTAGGAAAAGATGCAGTTACCATATAACTTTTATGAAAATGATGCATTTGTAGGAATCTCTCTTGAAGACTAAAATTAACATAATTAATCTGTACAGTTCATTTGTTAAAAACAAAACAAAAAACCACAAAAAAACCCACAACAAGAACACTCAAAAAAAGACCAACAAAACACTGAAATACACTGAGTAGTTATTGTCATTTGTTTAACATGTTTATACCCAGTTTCATCCAACCTGAATTAAGTAAAACCACATAAAAGTTAAAGTAAGTTTATACCTAGCAGAGGTGAAGTGATTTCAACCCTCACACTCATTAAAATTGAAAATACAAGAAGGGGCTTAGGAGGCTTGAATATTCTCATCCTATTTAATAAAACAGACTTCTGTAAATAGAACTGAATTACTGCTATCCGTGTTCTTCACCTTGTTTTT
This sequence comes from Semnornis frantzii, assembly GCA_013399775.1. Taxonomy (NCBI): domain Eukaryota; kingdom Metazoa; phylum Chordata; class Aves; order Piciformes; family Ramphastidae; genus Semnornis; species Semnornis frantzii. The sequence continues at coordinate 23,590 of VWYK01083448.1, read as the reverse complement.
GAAGCCACATACCTTGCTAAGTCCTCAAATATCTTCTTTGAAAAAATACTTTTATAAGTGTAGTTAAAACACTGATCTCTTTGGAACCTATTAAAACAGAATTGCATAACATCCGCAACAGTTTATATAGCTTTTTCTCAAACAAGACACAATTTACTTTTGGTAAAATCCATCTGTTATTTACAGGCACAAGCTGGTGATACTACTGTCTATACACAAGATTCTTTACACAGGTTCAAACCACTTGGTAGAAATCTTAAAGAATTAGTGTTCTAGTTTCATCCAGCAGAAGATGTCTGAGAACTTCCTCTTTTGTTTTCTTGGATAAAGAAGAGATATACTTCTGAAAAGTAACTTCTCGTTTTCACAAACGGAAGTAAGACTTCTCATTTTTTAAGAGGAGGAAAGATGCAGGATTAGTAGCAGTGCAGTACAGCATTTGGTAATCTTAAATTGATGTCCGGAGGTGCCAGAGGGAAGCTGGTGTCCATTCATGTAGGCAATCAAAGCAGGTATTTTTTCCTTAAAGAACTCAGGTGAGGAGTGGTAGTAGATAATCGGTCTTGTGTATATTGTCCAAGTTTTATTTCTGAAGTGCTTTCGAGAGTTAGGCCTGAATCTCCATGGAGTCTTCTGCAAATAAACTGGAATACAGTCTTACGGACACTTCTGGACATTAGGAAATACATAACTGGGTCTAAGCAGCTGTTAAAAGATGAAAATATGAGCATCACCTCATTGCATTTGTGAATGATTTCCTTCCAATAACAGGATGGATTCTGCAGCTGTGATGTGATGTACACAAACCGGAACACGTGATAAGGGACAAAACAGATGGTGAAAATAATGAGCACAATGAAGGAATTCCTTGCAGTCTGGGTGTATTTTACCGCGTTGGGAAAATTCGCTCTTTTCCTTGAAATTTTCAGTAGGTTCTTGGCAATTTTAACATAGGAAAGTATCAAAAGGAAAAAAATGATCCAAAAAATCAGTACAATGATATAATTTATAATTGCTTCCGTCTTCGCATCGTGTTTATTTCGGTAATGAAAGCACATAGTAGAATTGCTGTCCTTGCTTTTGAGGAAAGCTGGTGCAACTACTACTATAAATCCTGTTACGGCAACTGCCCACACCGTGCAACAAATATGTTTGCTTCGTTTAGTAGTTAGCAGTTTAGGACGCTTCACAGACTTATTTATTTTTATATAACGATCTAAACTAATTAGTCCCAAGAGTACTATGCTAATATACATGTTCATATAAAACAGAGTGCCTACACTCTTGCACAAAATCAGTCCGAACTTCCAGATATTGTTGGAAACATGATAGAGTATTCTGAAGGGAAGACAAAAGATCAGCAGAAGGTCTGCAATGGCTACATTTAGCAAGTAAACTTGGATAGAATTCCTTTTCTGATGAATGCACAGAAAAGCAAACAGGGCTATAACGTTTCCAACCAATCCAATGACAAAAATAATGGAGTAAAAAACTATCAAAGTAAGTGACAGTGAGTTTTCCTCTAAGGGGCAACTGGCGTTGTTTGGAATTTCTGATGCATTTCTGGCTGGGTTACTTTGGTTACTCCAGGAGACTTCCTGGTATGGAGTGATGGTCAGTAAATCAGCTGAAGCTGCAGCCATCATTTGTGAAGATTTTGTAGTCTGTTCTGTAGGAATGCAAATAGAAACGTTAAGAATGAAATCTCCATTGGATCATTTTCATGCCTTTGTTTATTGTGTACGGTCCTAGGTGATGTAAGCACGATTCGTAATAACTAAAAAAAGTAAATGCACCAAATCATAGAATGGGTTGGGTTGGAAAGGTCATCAAGTCCAACCCTCCCTGCAGTCAGCAGGGACATCCTCTGCTAGATCAGGTTGCTCAGAGCCCTGTCAAGCCTCGCCTTGAATAACTCCAGAGGTGGGGCTCCAACCACCTCTCTGGGCAACCCGCTCCAGTGTTCCACCACCCTCATAGTGAAGAACTTGTTCCTAACATCCAATCTAAATCTACTCTTCTCTAGTTCAAAGCCGCTGCCCCTTGTTCTATCAACACAGGCCTCTGTAAACAGTCCCTCTCCATCCTTCTTGTAGGCCCCCTTCAGGCACTGGAAAGTCATTATTAGGTCTCCCCAGAGCCTTCTCTTCTCCAGGCTGAACACCCCCAGTTCCCTCAGCTTGTCCTTGTAGCAGAAAAGCTCCAACACCCTGTGATCATTTTCGTGGCCCTCCTCTGGACCCACTCCATCAGGTTCATGTCCTTACTATAGTGGAGGCTCCAGACCTGGCCACAAAGTGTCACTGTAGCTGAGTAGAAGGACTTTGGCAGGGTATCATGATACAGTGTAAGTCTAGAATAATCAGTTCTCTCTTTATCTTCATGTGAAGTAGGCAGGAACAGATGGTAGAGACTCCTCACACAGATAACTTTTCATAATTACAACTTTATTACTGTCTTATGTTTTAAAATAGTTTTTAAAATCAACTATTATATTTTGCTACAGACTTTAGAAATTCACATTGTTTTCGTCTGTAAGTACAAATATTTAAGTTCAGATGTTAGGATTAGTCTTTCTAACACAGGAAAGTTTCTAATTATGATGCAAGAATGGGCAAGCATAGCTGAGTGAAGTATTCTCAGTGTCCATACAAAGTACATAGAAAAATATCACAACTGTTCTAAATTCATCAGTCTTAATTTTAAATAAGTATCTCTTGCATGCAAGTCACTAATTTTAAATTTGAAAAGCAGTTTTCAGTATGAAAGATTACATGGCCAAATAAGTAACACTGTGAGTCAGTACTGCAGCAGTAGCTTGTTTTAAATCAATGTCAGAGTGATAAAGGAGTCCGTAAATGAGTTTAATTAGAATTTTTTTCTTTTTAAAAGAGGCAAGGTGCTTTTCTCTAATCTCAGATGAAGTTAATAGTCAGTTTTGGTACTCTGCAACTTAGGTGTCCAGCAAAGTAACAAGAAAAAATTAAGGACAAAACTCTCTAGAACTTTAATATAGTTTTTTAATTTGCATGCTAGGTCTTAAAAATGCAAATTTATGTTTAAAATATGTGACAGCAATAGCAGTGAAAAAAGCAGCATTTCAAGTAAAATTCATAGTAAGACCTAATATGCATACAGTATCTGAATTAGGACAGTCTTAAATATTTTAACATCTTATGTTGCCTGACCTTACAATTGCATTAGATTTGTACAATATGTGAGCATGTTCTAAAGCATTTCTGGGTTTCTGTTTGCCATTTCATATTGATCAGGTCAAGAAGCAATTTTGAAAGTTTGACTGGAAACTGTGATACTTCTTGAAACCTATCCACTGCTATAATTCTTATTGGTGTTGCTTTTCTGTAGAAATGTTTGACATCATGACTTGATTGAGTTCTGACAAGCTTTAGGTCAGAGTAAAATTCAATTGCACTGCAGATACATTAGCAATGTTACTTTTTGCTGCCATAGGTTTTGTCAGCTCCAAGCAAGCAGGCAGGCTTAAACCTGACATATATTTAAGAAAAGAGTTGAAGAGTTTACCTTTGCAACTAGGACAAATTATAATAGCAATTTATATCTTAGCTTAAGTATAAAAGAAGCCACTTACCACATATATTAAGAACTTCTGCTGATTTTCAGAACCAGTAGTGAAGATAGGGAGGAGTAACATGCAAGTCCTCTTATTAGAAAGCTAAAGCATCAGCTCCTCTGTGGAAGAGGTTAGAATCAGCTGACACAGTGCAATTAGTGACAAGGGGAAGTTAAACTAGTGTTGCAACTGTTTCTTTAAAAGGATATTTTTAACTAGCAAAACTGGAGTTTATTAAAAATGTCTATTTTGCTCTTAATTTGGACCATGCTTGGAGAGATTCTATAATACAGTTTTCTCTGTGTTTTAGTCTGAATTCATGATTTTAATTTCTTTTTCTTAGAAACTTTGTGGTGAGCAATGTTAAGCAGCTTCCTTTTTGGATGACAGTAAATTTGGTACAACCTGTCTCCTTTTCTTACACCGCAGTGAAAATAGAATCACTTTTTCAAATGTAATAAATGTGGTGAAGGTAAATCAGCACCACAGTGCAGCACGTTGTGCTTACGTTGTTCTGCTTCTCCCATCTGCCTTACCTGGTGTTAGGAATTTGAGATTGATCTTTTTCACTCAAAATGACAATGATAAGAGAATGTGAAAGTACCTTAAGTGTGCAGCTTAACAATTTCAGTAAGGCAGAAGTGAAATACAATATGCAAAGATAATACCACCTGCTATTCTGTTTGAAATAAGTTGTAGGGGATTGAAATTTACATTTGTAAATTGCAAATATAAAAATGGATTCTCATACAATTGAAACTTTAAAAGAAAACAGGGATGATTACAGGTGATGTCTTCACAGGTAGACAGCTTACTGCAGCTCCTTTATGCTATTTTGAGTTCCTAGTTTTGTAATTTAAGTGATCCTGTATTCTTAAGAAGCAGTATACAAATTTGACATTCTTCCTTTTAAATAGGATTGGTTGACTGCAAAGGGAGGCTTTGAGTAAGTGCAGGAAGTAATTGTATATTAAATGCAGTATTTTGGCTATGTGTTTTTAAAAGTAAATTGATTTTGTCTTTGTGTTGCTTCTTTCTACACCAGTCAGCATGCATCCAAATTGTTGTATAATGTTACTCCATTTTTATATGTTTACACCTAACTCTCATTAGTGGAAAGACTCTGGAAAATTAGAGGTATGGATGACAGTCCAGTTTAGAAACTTAACCAATTTCCCTCCTCACTGCAAGATTTATTAGAAGCATCACAGGAGCGTTCCTTTTCTTTCTGCAGTTGGAAGGGTATCGGTGAATTCTGTGATTGTGACTCAAATTAATGGATTTTGTTCTTTGTGTGAAGGAAAAGATCCTAAAAAGTGTGTCATATGAAGGATATTTCTGCTGGAAATTTGAAACAGTATTAGACTTAAGGGTGAAAGATTAAAGGGCAAAATCAAAAATAATACCAGGTAAGAAATTATAGGCATTAATTTTTATCTCCATTTGTGTTCCTGTAATTCCTGAAAGGATTTTTTCTGTGCCTGGGACAATTGAAAGTGAAGTCAGTGAAGAAAAGAGGAGTCTGTGCCAGGGGAAAGAAAAAATACTGAAATTCAGAAATCCTTTCCAAAAAAACCAAACATTTAGCTTCTAGTTGGAAATGTGTGACAAGAAGTTCTAAAATGCAAATTGTATTTCTCAAATGATATAATAATTTGTTGGGGTTTTTGTCTTTTCAGCCACACTGTGTACTGCTTGCCTCAAAAGAGAATTCAGCCCCAGTAAAGCTTGGTGGCTTTGGGGTAGCAATTCAGTTAGGAGAGTCTGGGCTAGTTGCTGGAGGTAAGATATTTTCCTTCAAAGTTGCATAATATTGCGCATGTTTTACTGCGGAGTTCTGTTTTTCTGACACAGCCTGGCCTGCAAAACGAGCTCAGAAATAATCTTTCACTAAAGACTTTTTAACATTTTAAATGCACACAGTTAAGCTAAATTGCTAGTGAAACGTAACATTGTGTGTATGCATACAGAGTATTAAATCCCGCTAAATTATACTCAACCGGAGCTTACGCTGATATGATCAAACTACAGCTGAAAAATGGCAAAGAATTTTCTCCTTTAATCTTTGGCATAATTCTTCTGTGCATGACAAATCAAAACAAGAGTGCTATCAGGATTGCAGTGTATGTCAAAGCAACTGAGTAGAGACTTACTGTAGCATCATCAATACTCTTCTGTGTTTCTTAGTCAATCTCTATCTGAATGCTATGCAGTTTAATGGCAAAATCTTACTAGTTTTCACATGTGACTCTCTTCTGTGTTTCAGTATTTCGTTGTAATTATTGAATAAGACATCAGTATCTTGATACATATGTACATTTTTGACTGTTTTGATTTCTGTGGATTTTATTTCCTCTAGCTGCCTTCCATATTGTTCCAGACAATAGGGTTATGCTTTAATCAGCCTGCACAGATGAAGACCCAATCAATTTTCTGATGCTCTCATTACCTGAGTAGGAGACCACAACAAAAGATTTTGTTTTATTTTTTTCTCTTCAAAATTACTAACTTCCTCTTAATACCATGTTTCTTCAAAATCTCAGATTTCCTAATCTATTTACTTAAAGATATGCATCAATTTGGCTTTTTTATGCGCCTTAAAATAAAAGGCAAATCCAAAATAAAAACACCAACAGCTTCAGTTCCCTTCCTGATACCACTAATACCCTGGAAATAACCTCATGCAGGCATTCCTACCTAGAGACCTAGATGCATCTTTTTCAAAGAAAATACCCATTTGGTTTTGCTACCATTGTTTCCTAAAAAAAAAAAAAAAAGTCACTCCTGTCTTTATTTTTACAGTATTCCTCAAATTTTCTGTACCTCAGCTCCTGCTTTTTTTTAGTGATAGTTCATACACCCTCATTTATGATTCTTTAATTTTTCTTCTTCATATTGTCACTGAGCAACTTTATCCATTTCTTTTGTTTCAGCTACTCTTCTGGAGGTAGTCAGACAAATGTATTTTCTTTCAGACTATTAGCTGTCTCACAAGAAACTTTAAGTTCAACTTGGGGAAAATAAAAACCCCACATTTTAAGCCAAATTTGACATGTACTTCCTTTCCTGTTACCATTCGCTGTTGGGTGATGCCGCTCATCATTCCTCTGCTTGAGCTCTGGCCAGTTATAAGTGCTGGTCTGGTCTTTTTCATTACTTTCTGGTTCTGTTTGCAGTACTTACAGAATCTTCTTTCTTAGGCTTCATCAGTATAATATTGCTCTGTACCTTTTGCCTAATCCATGTCAATTTCTGCTATATCGGTTTGCCAGTTTTTTTCCTCCTGTCAGTTGTCATTTCAAATGTGTAGCCTTCTCACTGGCTCTGGTTACTTTCACCTTCAAATGCCTCTGTTTCTGGGATAGCCATGATAATTCCACTTCATTTATATACCATGGAAGTTCTAGTACTTATTTCAGGCTTTTTCCTTAACGGAGTTCACTCTCTTTCTTCTCATCCTCCATTACAGTCTTTATACCACAAACTGTCTCTGTTATCTGGTAATTCTTTTTCCCTTCCAGAGTCCTGCCCTAAGATGTATTACCAGACAGTGCCCTGCATGCCCTTGAAAGAGTTTAGTTTTTCAGCTTTACAGTATCACCTCATATAGAATCATAGAATCAGTTAGGGTTGGAAGGGACCACAAGGATCATCTAGTTCCAACCCTCTGCCATGGGCAGGGACACCCTACCCTAGATCAGGCTGGTTAGAGCCTCATCCAGCCTGGCCTTAAACACCTCCAGGGATGGGGCCTCAGCTACCTCCCTGGGCAACCCATTCCAGGGTCTCACCACTCTCATGCTGAAGAACTTCCTCCTCACATCCAATCTGAATCTCCCCACCTCCAGTTTTGCTCCATTCCTCCTTGTCCTATCCCTACCTGATACCCTAGAAAGTCCCTCCCCAGCTTTTTTGCAGACCTCCTTCAGATACTGGAAGGCCGCAGTTACATGGAAGTTAACAGTACTTTTTGGTTGATCTGGGATATAAATTTCTTGTAAAAAAATCATTTCTATACATATTTAAGGAAGTTGTCCATATGCCCCATGGTTAAGTTTTGGATTGCATAATAATAGTGATAAATCACAGGCACTACTTATTTTCTCAGATCTCTCCTGAATAAAATAGAAACTCCTTGTAGAGAAGTTCCAGCAGTATAATAACCAGCATGTTCACTGCAACATTCTTTTACTAATTTTTAGTTGAAAACATCAATTCAGCTTAACATATTCGATTATTTTCCTTTCAGCCTGGCAATTTCTGTATTTGGTGGCTAACACATTAAAAAATAAAATTCTCTATTAAATGAAAGCTATAATTACATCTCTTACTGACCTAACCCCCACTGTGCTTCTAACCCGTTTCGGAACACTTTAAGATGTTCACGGTGCCAAAAGCACACTGTGTAGTCATAGGAAGTGTAATACTTACTAATCCTCCTCTATGTAGGTAATGTGTATTACTGCAACTCCCCAGCAGAATATATTAATTACTAGTGTAAATTCCTATGTAGATGGCCCTGGTGTTCAAGATCATAAATCTTTTTCTTTTATATATAAGTTACTTAGAGTAGTTTATCTTTTAAACCAGAAAGGGTCAGCTTTCCTTTAAAAAAAAAAAAAAAACCATCAACATTGGAACTAATGTAACTATAGTACAGCTCAACTGACAGGACTCTTCCCTTAATCTTGCATTTAAAAACAAAACCCAACCATTATGCAAAAGCTCTTCAATATCTGTGATGATCTCTTTTGTGGTAGTATTTTTTCTCTCCTGAAATAGGAACTCTAACATTCTTTTTCTTGCTTTCATGCATTTGTGCTTGTGCCACTTTTCTTGCCTTTTTCACTGACATACCTGTGCCTGGCAAGCCCAGATTGTAAGGAGCCCTAGAAGAACCGCAACTCTAGAGGAGTTTTCTCCCTTAGTGTCTTCAAAGCCTGCCTTTATAGGCTACAGCTTTTGCTTTCTTTGGGAGTATGGGATTTTTTAACTTTACAAAATCCATATTCTTCCAGCATGCATAAATTGTTTTTTTGGGGAAAAACAGATTTTTGTAATAAACTGTCCCAGGTACTGAAAGTAAACCTGTCCCAATGTTTCGGTGTCAGTCCAAAAATTTAGACTTGTGCTCTTTAGAAGGATTGATAGATTATAACTACAATGCTGTTTTGAGAGGGTTGTGTAGCAGAAGTATAAAGGAGCTCATGACAATAATGATAATAAACTATGACATCACACTAGATTACATTTATGAAAATGTGTGTGAAATAGATTTTAGGGAAACAACAGCTAACAACCCAGTCAAGTTTATTTTTAATAATTATTTTTAAGTAAGTACCAAAAAACCAGGCGTAGCCATAGCTCATTTTTCATAAGACCAGAATGGGAAATGTGAGGAAATACATTTCCATTTACTCACAAGCCACAACACAAACAATCAGCAGCATGTCTCATTTTCTGCATTACAGGAAATTGTTTTCATGAGCTACCCATCTCTGAAGGTCTCTCATTGCTCTTTGTATGATCAGAAGTGGAAAATTTTGCTAGATGTATTCATTTGAAGCATTTGAAGTAGATACTTTAAGGTGAAATTCTAGCAGTGTACATAGTAGTTACGGGTCTTAATTTATTAGTCAACTCTTTTATGGAACAGTATAAAGGCAGGAAACAGTTCACGTTCATGTGGTTATCATGCAGCTGAAGTAGTGGAACCTCTGTGCAGTCAGTGATTTGATAAAGCAATCTCACATTATAATCTCTATTTTCCTCCTTGGTCAGTTTTTCTTTCAGAGTATTGTTTGAGTTGTCACAATATTTACTTATATCTGATAAATATGATTAAATATCTTGGATACTAGATATTGGATTTTTAGCTAATAGATGGTATAAAAATCTGAAGGCACAAAAGCCACTGAGTCCACAAGTGCTATTTCCTCCACTTAATCTCCTTATTTTCTCCTGGCTTTAACTAGAGGACAATAAGATAACTGTACAGTCCTTAGTGCTATGAGGTTCTATACTAGCTGTCAAATCTTATTTGTGGACAGTTAAGTGCTTTTCATATTTTACCTTTAACAGCAAAACATCATAGATAGCACCATGTTAATCATTTCAGTATTGATTTTAATGTGTTTAGTTAGCTCCTCTCAGTTGCTTCAGATTCCTGTAGTATCTTGAGGTATCTTAATGCATCTTCCTGGAAAATATCTTAGATATTCTTTAATAGAAGTGCAGCTTAATCTATTAAGCATTCTTAATAGAAGTGCAACACATCGAGCGCTGTTGATTCTTTGTCAGGGAGCCTTTCAGACTTAGTACAGAAGTAGTGAAGAAAGGCATTGCTAGCACATTCCCTGCAAATAGGCTGTGGGACTGGGGAGGGGGCAGGTATTGTCAGGTCCTTATTTATATTTTGTCCCCACCAATGTAAAAATGATCATACAAGCACAGCAGTTTGAGTTGGGAGGGACTTTTAGAGGTCATCTAGTCCAAACCCCATGCGATGAGCAGGGACATCTTCAACTAGATCGGGTTGCTCAAAGCAACGTCCAACCTGACCTTGAACCTTCCAGGGATGGGGCATCTACCACTTGCTGGGGCGACCTGTTCCACTGTTTCATCAAACTGGATCTTCTTGGTGGTTTTATAAACCCCGGTTCAAAAATCACCTTTTTCAATGTTTTTTTTCCCATGCTGCACAGACTTTGCCCTCATTCATCATCAGTTGACTGAATGACAAAGCGAATCTTGATTTTATATTCCAAGGAGAGGTAAACATTTGTAAGCTGAGGTCCTGTGCTGCTATTCTTCTTTCACTTAAATGGTAGTGTTTCTTTCCTCTGCAAAGCAGGAACGCTATTTCACTTTTTTCCCCCCTGATAAATTCAAAAATAAGAAATATGAGCCTCTTCAAAGCTTTGCCCCTGACAGACTTTGTTTTATATAAAAGATACAGTTGTGCTTTACTGTCTCTCAGAAATTCCCCTTCACATCTGGGTCAATCTGAGAGTGCTTACAGGTTAATGTATTTAAAAGTCAAGTTAGCTTTTCTTTCTCCCATCATAGTTCTATGGCTGAAAAGGCCACTGAATCAATTATTATAATTTGTCTGGTTAGCATGTGATCTTTCTTTGTTCTTTTTCTGGACACTGATATCCAGTTGTCCAGTTGTCTGCTGATGCATCTTTTAAAACACATTTTCTTCAGACAGCCCTTCTGTGTTGAAGCTGAATTCCATATTTTTTATTTTTTTTTTCAAAAGAAATTTTTATTCTGTTCATCTTCTCTGTACACCTGCTTAAACACCTCTATTGTCTGGAGTAATGTGGAAAGGAATTAAAAGCAGTCAAGTATTGACCTATCTGATCTGTTGTATGTGATTCTTTGATTCCTTCCACATTATTCTGGACATCCCACTCTTTTAGAAACTCCATAATTTATGAGCATATTTCTTATTACACTATTGTGAGAGGTCAGATGGTGATGTATATTAGTACCTCACTTTTTTTTCCTAAAAATTATTTGTTCCAGTTGTTTCCTTATACCATCGTTCAGATACTACTGCTGTTGAGAGACTCTCCTTCTGATATCTTGGTCATCAATCCCCTGCCTTAGGGATGACAAAATCTGATTGGGTCTCTGTATATACTCTCCTTCTTGTGGAAAAGCATAGCCCTTTTGTCTGGAATAATATGGAAAGAATCATAGAAACTAAATTATCAAAGGTAAGTCAAAATTTATCTTTAGTGCTTGTAAGTAATAGCAGATTGACAACACCTGAAGACTTGAAGCTCTGTGTTCATCCACATGAAAAATCACCAAAATTAGCAATTACGTATTTCCAGAAGAGCAATGTGCCTCAAAACTGCCCAATAAGAAAGCTTACCTCTAGAAATAAGATGTCTGTACCTAGCCAGGCATTGAGTGCTTCCTAAGTCAGCAAATACCTTGATGTAAGAAATTGTTTACAATGAATTGGATGGAAGCAAGTGTCTGATTGAATACATACAACTTCTCAGTCTCTATATAGTGATGTTTTTTCGTTAATGCTCCTCTAGATAAGAACCTAGAAGCACATTGACAGAAAATTGATTCCAGTCTTCCATCTAATTTCTCTCACATCCAGATAAAACTTAAAACCATGTATGGAAGCATGCATGCTATGTTTACTTAAATGAAATGTTATTCTTTTCATGGGCTGTCATTCAAATGTATCCATAAGTGTTATTATTTCCTGAAGAATAAAAGACCTGTGAAAGGCAGAAATTACATACTGAAGAGAGAAAAATGCATTTGCTTTCTGTTGTTTCTCACACTGCCTCCAAAGCGATGCAAAGGTTCTTCCAAAACACCAAAGAAAATGCAAAAGCTTCAAAAAATGTTAACAGTTGAACTGTTAAGAACAGTTTCTAAATTTTATACTGGGCGTGGTTAGAAGGCTAATTTTCTAGTAGATAATTTTCAGAAGTGGTACTTGGTCTAAAGAGCAGTAAGCATCCATGATTTCAGTAAACTTTGCTGTCTATATAGATTTTGTTCTGTTACTGATACTCCGTTAACAAGTCTTGTAGTTGCAATACAAGAGAAATCCCTGTCTACAGAAATTCACATGTGCAGCCCTCTCATTTTGCTGCACTAAGTCCTTGCTCAGGGCAGTTTTTAGAACAACCTCAAAATCATAATTCGCTCCTTTGAAGGAACTCAGTGAAATGGTTAACTGTCATGAGGATAACAACTGCCCCAGAAATTACTTCAGCCTTTTTAAGTTTCTAATCCATAGATGTACATATATGGGCTTTTTTTTTTTTT
>VWYK01083448.1:605-11178 GCA_013399775.1 Semnornis frantzii | reverse complement strand
TTGGGTTTTGGTTTGGTTTTTTTTTTTTTTTTTTTTTTTTTTTAATCCTGTTTAACTGGATAGTTCAGTCTCAACCAACTACCTTTCTATTTACCCTGGGTTTGTTTTTTCATGGAGATGAAGTGATTTCCACCATGGCTCTCTCCTGTCTCAAGTATCAGGATCTTGTAATCAACATTAAAAGGTTACAAAACCAAATAATTCTGTAATTCACTAATTGTAATCTAGCAGTAGTACAGGGCAGGATTTTACTAAGTCAGCCTAGCCTTTCTCATTTAATTTGTACTTATGGAGTTCTCATTTTAAATTTAACAGTCAATGTTAAGGCTCAGTAGTACTTATTTTTCTGCATGCTAACAAGTAGCATCCATTTTGCATCTAATTTATAGCAGCAGTCTGTTGGGGTCTTAAGTAGGTGTTACCTATTACTGACCTAGTCTTGCACTTCATTAAAGTGGATGTTTATGGCATACTGGTTTTGAACCAGGGCAACAAAGATCCAGCTCTTCCATCTGTGATCTAAGCAGTTTTTTAACATAGATTCTATCAATTTGTCTATGAGCACTTGAGGGCTAGGTAAACATGCAGCCTCACTGTCTGATGTCAGGTCACCAGATAAACCAAAATGGGAACCTTGAAGATCAAGAGGCTGTATGTCAAATAGTAAGTTGGAAATAAATCTCCAAAATCTTGTCCTGTTAGGAAGAAGAAAAAAAAAAATGCAGAAAAAAAAAATTAATACGATAAAGGTCATTGATAATGAACAGAAGGTGAGCAGTGGATAGCTACTGCATAAGAAATGGTTTCGTGTTCTCTTTTGACCTGGGTATTGTTGCAAGTTATGTTTGCTACTTGTTGATACTCAGTAATTTTGAAAGTATCTTTCCATTTCCTTGGGCTGTGGGCAGGAAGTGGAGGGGGAAGGGAAACCAGAAATGTTTGTCCTCTATCAAGACCCTGCTTTGCAACATTTAGGATAGCTGATTAATGCTGAATTTCAAGAAACTATTCTGTTCTACATATGAGGGTATATAAATAATGAAGGATTTTTCTTGCTTATCAATTTCTGCAGAGTAATTTTAATTTTAAACATTATTTGCTGAAAGAGAGAAGGAAGGGGGGGGAAATGCACTTTTAATACTCTCGTGACACTGTGAATTACTTAATTTATACACTCCATGATTAAATGAGGTACGGTGATATTGCAAAAATTAAAAATGAAGGAAACAAGCTGTATCTTTGGAGAAAGATTAATTTTATTTTTCCCATTTAATCAGAGTGCTGTACGTTAATACCACCATAATCACATGTGGTGGGTTGAGCTTGGCAAGGGGCCAAACTCCCACCAGCTGCTCATTCACTCTCTCCCTGCCTCTCCTCAACAAGGCTGGAAGAGAAAATAGGATGAAAAAACTCATGGGTAGAGGAAAATACATGCAAACTACTTACCACTGAACCATCACAGGAAAAACATACCTGACTTTGGGAAAAGCAGTTCACGTTATTGCCAATTCAAATTTATTTGAGTAGTGGGAAGCAAAGAACAAAAGCACCACCTCCTCTCCTCCCCTTCCCTGACTCACCTTCAGTCCCTCGCTCCTGACTGCATACCCCTCGACCCCAAGTGGAGCAAGAGGATGGGGAATGGAGGCTGCAGTCAGGCTATAACAGCTCCTCTGTGCCGTGCCAACCTCCTCACACTTTCTCCTGCCTCTGTGTGTGTGCAACCCATGGGCTGCATTTGCTTCAGTCAATATCCACCTGCTTCAGCATAGGCTCCTTCATGGGCTGGAGGACAGACATCTGCGCTGGTGTGGAGGGCTGCAGGTGGAATCTCTTGTTTCGTCCTGCTCTTACCTCAGCGTTCACAAGCTGTTAGTCACACTTTTCCCCATACTTCTCACTGCCGGGCAATGTTTTTGCCATTCTTAAACACACTTTGCCTGAGGCACCACCATCTTGGCTGCTGAGCTCGGCTGTGCCCTGCAGTGGGTCCACTGGAACCAACTGTGTCTAGCACAGATTAGCCCCAAGGTCTCCTCACAGAGATCACCCCTGCAGCCCCACACCACTGCCTACACTAAATAATGCTGTTATATTGTTTATGTATCATATGTTCCTGCTAAATATGCTGGTTTACACCATAGAGTAAAAAAAAGGTAGTGAATTGCAAGGATACATTTTCACCAGGACAAGATGTTCTGCAGGTGGCCTTCACTGTACCGCAAATGCCCAGTGGACATAAATGCATTGGCAAAAGAAAACCCAAACAACAACCAAAACCCAAACCTTTATATCTACTTCTCACAGCACACAGTCTTTTTTTTTTTTTTTTTTTTTTAAACAATGTTTACCTCTGCAATTGTTTAATTAAAATCTAAAGAAGTATTGAGCTGAGAGGAGTAGCACAGAATTATTGGAAATACTCATATAATCAACTTGGGTATCATTTGATATACAAAGATTCTTACTTTCATCAACAACTTGATCCAGACAGTTCTATATCTCCCAAATGTTTAATGCCTCTTTTAGATAGCTTTGTTTGTCCTTGCAGTCTCTTGTCTTCTAGTGATTTCTGCCATTTACCTTTTGAATAATCACTTTTTTCTAGATTCCCCAGATTTCATAATAGCAGTTAGAAAGCCTAGTAGGAAGGCAGAATCTTCCAAGTATGTAGGATTTGTATTGATAAAAAATATTTAAGTGAGCTTTTTTATTTCAATGTATAAGAAAAGTTGCACTTGCTCCAAAATTGCAGATGGGTACCTCTGCAACCAAATGTCAGGAAGCTTATTACTGAGACAAACAAGACTTGAGTTAAGCCAAACTGCTCTGCAGTCTTGCACCATGTCTTCTATACTAAGGATTTGCAGATTGTGATATGCATAATGTCTCATGACCAGTCCAAGCAATGTTCAAGTACTGTTTGAAGAGGCAGATGTTGCTGGTTATGTACATGCATAGCCGGATACAGAACTGGAAATGTTAATTCTTTTCCTATCACAAATGATGACATCATGGGGGAAAAATCTTTGGAATTAATCCCTTATGGAAATGAATTTGTAGGCATGTGGGGGGGAAAAAGGGCATGAAACATGATAGCTCTTAGCAGCTCATGCATATTGGATGTATATATACTGCCCATTTTCATTCCCCTACCCATCACCAGACATCTAAATTAGACTCCGAGTCATCTGAGGAGATAACTTCTTTTTTGAGATTTGTCAGTTGAGCTGAAAGGTACATCATAAGCCTATAAATTGCATATAACCAACAAGAAGAATTAGTAATCTTTCCTCATGCCCTTCTCTGTCTGGGGTAAATATTCTTCCCCTTCCCCCAATGACAGAAGAAATGAGCTGGACTTGCAGCATCTGGCAGTTTTACTCTTTTTTTAGCATGGAGAGGAGCTACCCCTTTGCTATCATGTCAACCTAGTCTGCGTGGACTTTTGAAGATGCCAGCCTCACTTAGTGGAGAGGTAACATTCGTTTGTTACAGCCAGAATCCTAACAGTTATGGGGGATTGCCTCATAAACTGGGAATGAAAAGACAAAACAAGGTGAAGAAGTTTGACAGTTGTGTTGCTTCATTTCAATAACAGTTTGGTAAAATAGCTGCTCTCTTTCTGACAATTCTTTGTTCCTTGTAGATGCAAAAAGTAGTGGGTGAGGACTAGTTAACATGATTAGACTATATTCCTGCATTAAGTGGTATAGGCAAAGGATGGTCTTTAATGAGTAAGCTTTTGATAAAGGGAAACATCTATAGGGCAAGTAGAATGTTTGTTGATTTGGCTTAACACGCTGCATAGAAATTGAATGAAGTCATTCAAAAGATTAGTTGATACTAAATATGTTTTGCTTCCATGGGTCTACAGTCACTACCAATCCAAAATCAGTACTGTCCCAGAACTGTCATTGTGTGGCACTCATTAAAAGCACTGTGTGTAACAAATTACCATTATGTTTTTATCTGCCTCCTTCAAATAAAGGAACAAAGTATTTGCTAGCATTTTGCATTCTCGTTGGCAGTTCAGTAAACTGGCTAAGATTTGTCCAGAGCTTCAAACCAGAATACACTCTGGCCAATTAGAGGCCACTTTTTCAAGTAAGCTGTGTAAACTAGAACTCTGCAATATTTTTCTGTCTTTGCTGCCTGGATAAACAATTCCTGTTTCAAAGGTTTTCCAAATTGATAATTTTTATTTTTGTATGGCAAGCTTCACTGAAGAATCATGGTGCTCTTATGCAAGTTTTGTTTCACAGGATATTATTTCTAAATATCAATTTATATAAGTTTAAATCAAGCAAAAAGTAAGCTACTGATTTGTCTCAGTGGATATATTAAATAAATAGTAGACTTAAGGGGGGGGGGGGTGAGTGTGTTAAAAGCCTAACCCATGAAGAAAACTCAGTGAAACTGTTTTAGTTTAATGCAGTGATTTATTCATTTCCACATTTGACACATGACTGACTGAATTTTGTTTTTATTTAGGACGCGTAGGAACACCTCATTTTATGGCCCCAGAAGTGGTAAAAAGGGAACCATATGGGAAGCCTGTCGATGTTTGGGGTTGTGGCGTTATCCTTTTTATCCTGCTAAGTGGTTGCTTGCCTTTTTATGGAACCAAGGAAAGGTTATTTGAAGGCATTATTAAAGGAAAATACAAGGTAAATGGCACTATGCCTGAATTCTTTTCCAGTGAGATAAGTTCTGCTGGTGAAATTTCTGGAAGTTTGTTTTTTATATTTAGCCTGATTTAAATATGGAGCTTATGGAGATCTGCCTGTGTTACACAGGAAGAGAGATCACTCCAGTCTTACCTTGTTGCTTCCATGTTTTGAGTCAATGTTAGGAATATGGAAATATTTACCCAGATTTAGAAATAAATGGATCTAACAGCTAGCTTCTAATTGTACATTGAGCTTGATAGGGTTACATAAGATGTATCTGTGAAATATAACATACTGTGTGCTAACCTATGTTTAACATACTGTGTGTTAACCTAGGTTTAACATACTGTGTGTTTCCCTGGGTTTATAGACCATTTAAATATTGTAATAAACTAAAAGAATTATCATAAAAATTGGCCATCATATTGCCTTGACTTAAAACAAAATGCATGTTACTGTAAAAAGGTAGTTATGCAATTTTCTTTTTAGCAAGGTTTGTAGTAAAATGCGGATGAAGATACAAAAAGAGCCACTTGCAACTGAAAGCAAATCAGTGTGCATGCAAGATAAGCAAGTTTCACCACATAACCATCCTAGAGCCATTACAGAGACAAATTTCAAGCTTTGACTTCTCTGTGTTTATGGTTTTGTCCCAGATCAGTTTTGCACTGCTTTGCAAAAAACGTCGTAGGCTAGCTGTGTCTGAATTAAGAGTAGAAACTCCTAAAACTATCCGATGGTTTAGGAAGTCCTTTATTATATAAACTTAGCAGTCTGCTAAAATGTAATTAACAGCTGTGGTACTGCGTTTGGTCAGGAGCACAGTTTTCATTCTTTACATTTTGCATTCCTTGAAACAGCAGAATTTCTTCATGACAGTGGTTTTGGGATTGCATAGACTCTTACACATTCCAGTTTCACTATCTGGAAGATGTCTTTATGGAGGATTTCTTTATGGAATCTCTTAAGCAGCTAGAACCTTCTGGAAGCATACAAGTTAACTTTGTTTAGAAAAACGTCAGAGCCAGCATATTCTGTCTTTTCAGTTCCTTTTCTGTTCCTGTTTCCACAATAATCTGTCTATTCAGTGAAAATAGTACAAGGATTTCAAAACAGTCTTGCTGTAAACTTGCAGTTACCTTCATCTCACTAGACCTGAAAAAGAAGTGATAAATCACCAATATAAATGTGCATTTCATAGAATCATAGAATGGTAATGTTGGAACCTCAAGGACCTCAAGGATCATCTCGTTCCAACCGCCTGCCATAGGCAGGGACACCTCCCACTAGTACAGCTCACTCAAGGCCTCGTCCAGCCTGGCCTTGAATACCTCCAGGGAGGGAGCAGCCACAACCACCCGGGGCAACCTGTGCCAGTCCCTCACCACCCTCACTGGAAAGAATTTCCTCCTACCATCTAGTCTAAATCTGCCCTCTCTCAGTTTAAATCCATTGCCCCTTGTCCTGTCATTACAAGACCTTGTAAATAGTCCCTCCCCAGCCTTCTGCAGGCCCCCTTCAGATACTCAAAGGCTACTATAAGGTCTTCTGGAACTCTCCTCCAGGCTTAAGAGCCCCAACTCTCTCAGCCTGTCCTCATAGCAGAGCTGCTCCAGCCCTCTGATCATCTTCGTGGCCCTCCTCTGGACCCGCTCCAACAGTTCCATGTCCTTCCTGTGCTGGGGGCTCCAGAACTGCACACAGGACTCCAGATGGGGTCTGACAAGAGCAAGTAAAGGGGCAGAATCCCCTCTCTTGCCCTGCTGGCCACACTGCTCTTGCTGCAGCTGAGGACTCAGTTGCTGTCTGGGCTGCATGCGCACACTGCAGGCTCATGTTGAACTTTTCATCAAGCCATATGGGTTATCTTTCATGACCAGACAATGGTCCTGAGTGCTCCAATTTAAAGTGATTGTTTTTTGTAAAGACTGGTTGTAAATAAAATGGACCCTTTTAAAATAACAGATTATAACATTGAAAAGTTTGAGTTTTCATTTAGTATGCTGTAAAATTAGCAATGTACAATCTTAAGTAAAACTTCCGTTCTTGATAAATGCTAGAAATAGCTTAAGGGTGGAGTCCTTTACCACAGAAAGAATTTTCTTGCTTTAGTATGGCTTTGTCATCTTGACTAGGTGGACACAAACCTGCATATGCACAAAATGATAATACATTTTAAGTTGTCCTTCAAGTTGTTGTCTCCTAAGGGTAGAGTTCTGCTCTACAAAATGTTGGAATTACTTGTGCTGTTGATCACACGTCAGCACACTTTCCTGCACAAGCAGCTGAAAATGTTTAACTGTTGTAGAGTTGCAAGGCATTTATTGGTAAGGGTCCTTGTCCATGATACCTGTGTGACGGGACCAGAGCAGTTCATAGAATCATAGAATCACAGAATGGTAAGGTTGGAAGGGACCTCAAGGATCATCTAGTTCCAACTCCCTGCCATAGGCAGAGACACCTCCCACTAGTAGTTCACAATAGGCATAAGCTTACTCCCTTCTTAATCATCATCACTAGCAGGAAATTGTCAGTTGATACAGAGAGACTGTCATGCCATTACATATATTGATTTCAGGAGTAGATTTAATTTCTACATTTATCATGTGCATTGTTAACTGTCAGGCAAAGCTTAATTATTTTTTCCTTTTCTAGTGAGGGGCCCCCTTATCTGAATAAAATGTAGCATGGGTAGAAAATTATACTGTGATTATAACATAATACAAAGGATATGTCAGCTTTTGTGTGACACAGTGCTGGCTGTTTAAAATTTTTATGCCATTTCAATAGCAACTAATGTACAATTTTGTGAGTTATTAAAAACCTTAGAGACTCCTTTTTACATGCATTATGATAAAATGTTTGCAAGTACCAACCACTGCTCAGTCTCTATGATTAGCATACATAAAAAGTTATTTTCTATGTTCTTGTTGCTAATTTAATTTCTTTTCCCTTAACTCATAATCAGATGAATCCTAGGCAATGGAGCCATATCTCTGAAAGTGCCAAAGATCTGGTACGCCGCATGCTTATGCTGGATCCAGCAGAAAGGATAACAGTATATGAAGCACTGAATCATCCCTGGTTAAAGGTGATAAAACCAGCTGTTTACATACCAGCTTCCTCTTCACAGGACAAAAAGACTTACTTCTTTGTTTTTTGATCTTTTCAAAGTAGACATGCCATTGTACAAAATGTGTGATAATGTGCTTTCAGTGCTTTGTAAGATGAAAGCCTGAGAGCCTGATAATTGCCAGGCTTGAACTCTTGCTTAACAGTGAATGCGCTCACTTAGGAATCTTCAGCAGTGTATAGGGAGTGAGGCTGTATAGAATAAATCTAGAAGGTGGTATTCGTGTGCCTTTCTGTGGCTGTCAAACACCACAGGACTAATTTCTGATCACTTCTTTGCATAGTCACAGCTAGATCTCTCTCCCATCAAGCATGGAGCCATGCAGTTTGTTGCAGTGCATTAAGCTAGTTAAGTGTGCTGCTTGCTTCTATTAGCTTCCTGAAATATGCCGCCAGAGTGAAGGAAGCATCTAGTAGTGTGTTGCACAAAAGGCCTCTGTAACTGCATAAAATTATATGGCATCTGCTAATCAAATGAATTTTCATTGATGGCAGAATTTACAACACATTTTGAACCCATTGAATAGTAGTTGCTGTATCCTGAAGGTTAACAACAGGTGGAGGAGAATATATACCTGGCTTCTCAGCAGTCCCGTTAATAGGCTGTGCTAAACATTGCAGCTGGAGAATGTCAGGTGTGTTGCTAGTTTAAAAGGTTGGAAGCACTGGTTCAGAGCATTGTATTTTCTTTGGCAGAAACTGGTGAATTAAATATTTTTCTTTGTTATTGTCTATTTCTTTTCTTTATTGTGGGCCCAGGGTAGAGAGTGAGAGTCATTTTATCATCAGACAGGGTACTTATTTGTAAAGTTTGCTCTTCTGATGTCTGCTCATAGACCGTTTATGTGTTCTACTTCAGACAAATATTGGCAGGAAAAAGCAAACCCACCACCAAACAAAACCAAAAAACACCACACACAAGAAAAAGAACCTGGAAAGTGTAGGCTCATATGTTGTTGTTCTACCTCCAAGTAAATGGTCTAACTCCTAGAAAATTGAATCATTCTTACACTTCTCCGCTCTTTTTCTGGTTCCAGCTATTTGCAAGCCACAGAGTGGTCTAACTTGTTCCCCTTTTGGGAATAATGATGGTTAAGGCACTCTCGAATACTGGAAAACTGCAGATTGAAACCTTTTCACTCAAAATGAGACAGTTTGTCAGTTCATGTGGGGAAGACGTAGTGCATCAAATGTTTCAAAGAGCATAAAAATGGACACCATGTTTGGGAATCCCATATGATCATACTCTGGTGACTGAGTTTGTGGTAAACGCAGGTGACATGGTTTAACCTGCTTGTGATTTGTCTTTTTCCTCACTGTGCAAGCTCACAGACAGTTAGATGCCAAAGCAAGAGTCTTGTTGAGAGTTATTTTGGCATGCAGATTTGTCATTTTTGGCATACAGATTTGTCATTTTTGTCATTTGAGCAACTAAGCTAATTATAGAATTGCCTTTCTAAAAAGCCTCATGTCAATGTGCAATTTCTGCCTACACAGCTTAGCACTTCTCTTGTCTGTGGTCTCTTGGTCTTGCTGTTATTTTTTGAAAGACAAGCAAAGAGAGAGATTTAAGTTGAAATAGTTTGGTTTCCAAGCCTAGGCCAGCATTCTCTCAGTCAGTCTTCTCATACTTATAGCCGTAAACTGCCTTGCCTGCTGACTCAGAATTCTCTTCTAAACCATATGAGACAGAGACACCTTTAGTATCCATAGAGAGATTGAATTACTTCTGCTAGTGATTTCACTCCAATTCAAGAAATGCATTTGATAAACATTTACATCAATGTTTATGTTGCTTGTCATAATTTGGGGCAGGGGAAGAAAGTAGTCAGCTGCTGCAGCTTCTGCCCCCACTACATGCAGTTTATTGGCAGATTTTTTTGTCTACATCTGCAATGGAGCATTCTTCCTGTAAGCTGTTACCTAATGTCATCAGCTATCAAGCTGGCACTTCTTGCCCTGTTGGATACAAGCCCTATCTTTCAAGCTTACCTGAAGTATCCTTCACTCCTTTAAAGAGTACTTGAACACGTTGTGTCACTGGGGTTTGCAAATGCCAGGAAGCAGAACTACTCTGTGGTTGCCAACTTTGAAGTTCAGCACATACTGGCTTACACCACAACAGCAGAACAGAAGGCTATGGTCTTACTGCAAAGTGGGAAACAACTACTTTTGTTTTGAAACTATTCCTGGCCCAAGTTAAGAATTCTTTCAAATTATGTTAATCCCTCAATCTCTGAGGTTTTCCTTAAATTGCAACAAATTCTTGTTCTTTTTAGGATGTTTATTAGCTGATAGATTTATGATCCATTTTCTTAACACTGAGAACTATTAAGAGGTTGTATTTAATGTTTCCTTTGTTTGTGTTTTTGTGGACTTCAAGGAGAGAGATCGCTATGCATACAAGAGTCATCTTCNCAAGGAGAGAGATCGCTATGCATACAAGATTCATCTTCCAGAAACAGTAGAACAATTGAGAAAATTCAATGCAAGACGAAAACTAAAGGTAAAATGCATGCAGAGTAAAAGCTACAATTAGACACCTTGAGTTTTGTGCATATATATAATTTATTCATCAAGTGCTGAGAGAAATGAAGCTCCGAAGTTGGCCATAAAATAAAGAGTTGAAGAGAGGCCTTCACAGCTTATTGCAGTGATGTCATGTTTGTCTTTTTTTTCCCCTCAGTGCATAAATTTCAAATTAAATTTCAACACAGGTTATTGGTTCAACCAAGGTGAATTTCAGATGAAGACCTCATACACAT
>VWYK01083443.1:365-25002 GCA_013399775.1 Semnornis frantzii | reverse complement strand
ATATCTGAGGGCTGGGGGTCAACGGAGGACNTAAATATCTGAGGGCTGGGGGTCAACGGAGGACAGGACAGTCTCTGCTCACTTGCTCCCTGCCATAGGACAAGGAGCAATGGATGGAAGCTGCAGCAGAGGAGGTTCCACCTCAACACAAGAGGTAATTTCTTTACTGTAAGGATCACCGAGCATTGGAACAGGCTCCCCAGAGAGGTCATGGTGTCTCCTTCTTTGGAGACTTTCAAGGCCTGTCTGGATGTATTCCTCTGTGATTTGAGCTAGACTGTGTGGTCCTGCTCTGGCAGGGGGGTTAGACTCAGTGATCTCTTTTGGTCCCTTCCAACCCCTGACATCCTGTGGTCCTGTGAACATGAGGAAGATCATCTTTCCTGTGAGGATTATGGAACACTGGTACAGCCTGCCCAGAGAGGTTGTGGAGTGTTCTTCTCTGGAGACTTTCAAGCCCCACCTTGTTGTGTTCTTGCATGACCTAGCCTAGGTGAACCTGCTTAGGCAGGGGGTTTGGACTTGATGATCTCAGAGGTCGCTTTCAACCCCTATCATTCTGTGATTCTGTACCCCACACAGATGGGCAATATGGGGGTATACTCATTTTCTTTGAGCAATGATGACACCACTAGCAAGACACTAAACATTATTTCCAGTTCTTGCTAGTGCTTACTGCTGTATGGGAACAATATCAAAGAGTGTGAGCAAGGATGCTGAATTTCCACATGCCTCCACCTAGTGACTGGTTTCAGAAGAAATTGTTCCTGAGTTACTGGATCAATGGCTTTGAACTATCCGCAGCACAAACACGCCCACTTTAGGCAAACGAGCCTTTTGTTCACTCCAAACTAAGCACTTCATTCAAGTGTCAGCTCTTCCACATCCTACAGTTCCTGAATCTATGGACGGAAGGAATGAATACTGAAAAGGCACCAGAAATATGCTGTGTTCATCTCTTCAGCAATGTCTTAACGCTGGATGGGATGGGTCAATTTGTTGCCACCCCACACGTGAAATTAGAGGGTAGGAAAAACTGAGATGTCCAGATTTACTGGAACGTGGACTGGCTCCAAACCTGTTGTACACCAAGCAGATTTCTGGACTTGCTTATGCTAGAGGGGCTTGAACAATCTAACATCTTGACACCAGCCCAGCAGCAGCTTGTACAAAAAACTGCCATGCTTAAAGGTAAGAACACAGCTTATGAGAAAAGCCATAGGGTATGTGGTAATCAAGATCCACTAGTCTGGAGAACTGTGAAGAAATTTATCTGGGGTTCTGTGATAAGAATCGGGTGTTACAGAGCAGGCTTTGCACACAGCATGCTGGATGGATGCAGCTATCCCTTCGAGATCTCTCTAGACTTGAAATCATTCATCCTGGGACACTGAGAGACATGTGCTGAGAGGAGACCTACTCACGTAATCTTGAGGCTGCAGAGAGCTAACTGCTTTGCAATCTCTCATTTCCATCTCCCTTCAAACTTAATCTCAAAACACCTACTCAGATAACCCTCTCTTTCTCCCTGCTCTTGTTTGCTTGATATACGAAGTCTGCAAGTAATTCTTCGTGTGAGGCTTCAATGGCACTGTCTGACTGCTTTCTGTCACTTGCTTAACACTGGTTGTAGTACATCACTAAGCCATCTACAGAGACCCATCCCTCAGTGTAATACAAAATTGAAATGTACCACAAGGTGTTTTGTTTAGAGGTGTTGTGAAGGAGTCGCATCAGGTCAGGTACAGAGAACAGAAAAAGAAAGGAAGATGTTGTTATAGTAGTCTGAATTAACTATGTCCACCCACCAACAGTTTGCAGGTACTTCTTGGAGCAAAAATTTCTGACCACAGGTGAGTGTTCAAGGTGGTGAGCTTGGATCTTTCACCATGCTTCATGGCAAAGGATGAGATATCCTTAGAGCAAGCAACCCTGCCCAGCCAGGCCTCCAGGGTCAGCCAGTGTCTGTGCCCAGGAATCGGGCTGTGGGACAAGCCATGCAGTCCCATCGTGCACACATGCAGGCTTGCTTCTGGCACTCTGTCTTCTTCTTTTGAATATGACAACTCTGGAAACAA
The DNA here is from genome assembly GCA_013399775.1 of Semnornis frantzii. Classification (NCBI taxonomy): domain Eukaryota; kingdom Metazoa; phylum Chordata; class Aves; order Piciformes; family Ramphastidae; genus Semnornis; species Semnornis frantzii. Next base: position 22,924 of record VWYK01083443.1, on the reverse strand, counting down.
AATCCCATTCCCTGATAACAGGCCAATTCAGCTGCAGATTCCTTTGTGCTTCTGCCAGCAGCACACACCAAATACAGAGCCTGAAAGAGTTGCAGCGTCCAAGCTTCTGCTTCCATTTCCTCTGAACTCTCCCAATGATTCTTCTTTCAGGATGAAATTGCACATGCTTAGTCTAAGCTCAAAGGATTTATTTAGGAGTTGTTGGATTTTTTTTTTTGTTTTGTTTTTTTGTTTGTTTTTACAAAATTGATCTGGCTATTTCTGACTTCCACAAGGGGAATTTTTTTTTTTTTTTTTTTTTTAAGGAGGCTGAGTCTTATTAAAAGGAATATTTTAAAAACCAAGCTTGCCACAGATTTCCAAAATTAGATATAATTTTCGATATATGTTTGAATCTATTAGTAGTCATGTTTTTCAGAAGTGTTGACTGCCCTTAACTGGTGAACTCAACATGAACTGCAAGCACCAGCATCTTAGGAAAGCTGATTTTTGCTTCACAAACACCAAGGGAGTGAGGAACTGCAAATAGAAATGTAACCATACAGCTGCAAGCTATATCTCAGAAGCATTTTCCACTGACTGTAATTTCACCAAAGTTAGTTTCAGTCACTCTGACCACTAGCCCACATGTGCATATCACACACAGTCACACAGAATATTAACCCCCCTGCTGGAGCAGGATAGTCTAGAATTAATCACAGAGGAACTTGTCTAGGTGAGTTTGGAATGCCTCCAGAGATGGGAGTCTCCACAACCTCTCTGGGCAGCCTGTTCCAGTGCTCTACCACCTCAAAGTAAAGAATTTTGTTCTTACATGTACATGGAACCCCCTGTGTTGCAGTCTGTGTTCACTGCCCCTTGTCCTGTCACTGGACACCATTGAGAAGAATCTGGTTCCATCCTTCTGACAGTCACCCTTTAGATATGGGTAAGCATTAATAAGATACCTACACAGCCACCTCCAAGCTAAAGAGCCCCAGCTCTCTCAGCCTTTCCTGTAAGATAGATGTTCTAATCCATTCATCATCTTAGCATCTCTCCACTGGACTCCCTTTAGTTCCTTGTCCTTCTTTAACTCAGGAGCCCAGAATTTGAAGCAGTACTCCAGTACACAGGAGGGCAGAGTCGAGGAGGAGGAAAACCTCCCTTAACCTGCTGGCCACACTCTTCTTAATGCTTCTGAGGATGCCGTTTGCCTTCTTGACCATGAGAGTACATTGCTGGCTCGTGGTCATCCTGTTGTACACTATCCCTCCCAGGTCCTTTTCTGCAGACCTGCTCTCCCGCAGGTCAGTCCCCAACCAGTACATGGGGTTGTTCTTCCCAAGGGGCAAGACTCTACACTTGCCATATGACCTGTTCAGCTGTGTGCCCGTGCTCTGCCCTTTTTTGCCTTCACCTCACCCCTGCCAATGTGTGTGCTGAAACCACATAGCTCAGCAGCAATAAAGAGACCTGGGTATAGTTTCTTTCCAGGCACAGTCTACTCCATCGTTCAGCCACGGCTAAGAGTGCTTGGTCAGACCAGAAATTTTGTTCACAGAAAGTTTATCCACAGTACTCTCCACTGGAAAACAACAACACAAGAGCAAAGACTTTCTGTGAGAAATTGATTTGGTATGTTTAAAAATTTCAAGAAAGGAGCTTTTTGTCAAAGTGAAAATGTATGCTAAATTCAGCAAAGAACTGATTTTTTTCTTTTCCATGTAGGTTTTGATTGAAATAAAATAAGTAAAACTTAGTGTGGATTTTTAAATTCTCCAATTTAATTTGAGAATTAAATTCCTATTCATTTTGTGCTGAGGAAAAAAAATTAATCAGCATGCCATTTATCTTGTGTGCTTAGAATGTAAGACAAATGGAGCATGCTCTGTCTGCAGACCCTTTTCCTTGCTCTCATTCACTGTAACTTTTCCTCATTCATCCTAACNGGGGGGAGGGGAAGTTTTGCTGTCTGTTGATGCAATGGCTCCAATGTGAAGAACCTGTCAATAAGTGTGAGAGAAGCTACTGGCAGCTGAGCATGGCCCAAAAGAAACCAGACTTTTCTAATCCTCATGAAATGTGTGAACACGGTGTTCTGGGGCTGCTAGAAGAACTTTGCTCCCAGCTCTGATTTCATATGTTTAAATTAGGATGGAGTTTCGGAGTCGTAGGTAAAGATGATGGTACTGAAGGGATCCATTGGGAGTAACAAAGTAACCAGGAAATGCATCTCTTGTTGACACAAGCAGCAAAAGGTGAGTGCCTTTGAAGGAGCAAATTTGTCAAGAAGTTATAACCTCAGTAAATACATGTCTTCCACAAACCAAGCAGTGTGTGTAACCAAGGAGCCTCTGCTCTTTCTGCTTCTGCTTTGCTTCGTGATCTTGGACAAGCTGCTTCATTCCTTTCCATTTGTACATCTTTGTTAGGTGGCATTGGACTTTGCACATGGTTTATTCAGCATTTCTCTCAGTGGGGGGCCCTAGATATGACTGTAATACAAACAACATTGACAAATCCATGTTTCCCTGGTAGGCTAGAAATCTCTTCCTTCTATACCAAATAATGGCAAGAGTAAAAAGTACTCTACATCCGTAGATCAAAAATGTTACTGAGCACTTCCTGTAAAAGCCTTCCTGTAAAGTGGCACCGACTTCAATTGTGCTTTGTGAATTGGCAGCCGGTTGTGGTCTGAACTTTTATCTCCTGGATGCTAATTTCATGAGCACTGTCAGTTTCTGTGGGAGGAAATCTTCTGTACCCTTTTAAAAAAAAAAAAAAGCTGTCGGTTGCTATAGCCAAAGATAAGTAAGTGGCACTGTTTTTACCCATTTCACACTATTACAATCCAGCTTCTGCATCCCAAAACTCAGAGGAGCTGTTCCACAGTGGAAGACCAATCGTTCTGTAGTACATAAACAAGAATATTTGTTAAGAAAAAGAGAGGGCATCTTCTCCCTGCAAACAGGTTTTCCTTGCACTACATTTTAGAACAGTGCAAATACATATTGTAAGACGAAACCTTCTGTGGGCTCAGCTGGAGAAACACAGATAAAGCTCACATCATGCCTCTAAATCTGATGCCAAGATGTTCTCTGGACTCAACACAGAGATGACTTACAGGGATCGGTGCTGGACTCCACACACATGTGCAATTGACTTCATGCAGTACATGTTTCTTCCTCTGGTTTAAATTGTCCTTTGTGAAAACTATTCTGCAGCCTTTTCCTCATCAAAGTCTGGGGGTTTTAATTCTCAAATAGAAAGCAAGAATTCCCCATAGAGTCCTTAGGCATGAATACCAACGGGACATGTAGAAGAGCTTTGCAAGACCACCAAGCAAGCTGTTAAAACTCACCTTTCCTTGGCTTCGTTAAGAGCAATTTATTTCTCTCTCATAATGCTTGTTTGGGGCACATAGTGGTTTTTAAGCACTATTCTCAGGTTTTCTTAGTTTGAAGCACCTGAGTCTTGAGGGAAATATCAGTCTTCTAGGACTGCCACTGTCTCTTTTCTGAACACTGTTTGGAAAACGGATTTTCTTTCATGAAAATCTTGAGTAGTGTTGGAATTAAAATACTTGAAGCATAAACTTTGACCTCATCATCTATTCGGTAAATTAAAACTCTCTTGTTGTCCACGAACCACCTCTATATTAATTCTTGATTTTGATGCTGTTACCTCTAGGATGGGCTCTTTTTAGACCCAGCCAAGTGTCCCAGACACCTGACTACATCCTTGCTCTCACCACCAGGGCTTTCCTTGTTTCCAGACCAATAGAACACAACACTGTCTTTTTAGAGGACTTGACCACTACACAATCACAAAGCACATTCTCTTCCCAAAGTCATGGTTAGCTCTATCCTCTGATTCCATATTTGAAGACTTTCCTTATTATGACTTCACTCCCTGCATTGTTTCAGACAGTCAGATAGGTGAGGACAGTTCTTCAGGCACTGTGCATCCATAAAAGCAGTGGTGCTCCCTCTGGACTCAAGAAGAACTTGTGTCACAATCCATGCTTTCTCTTTCCTAATATCACAGCTCAAGCACATCTCTGATCTTCCCAGGGACCATGTGATGACCCCTCTTGCAAGTTGAGTTTTCTCTTAAGATGACCTGTGGCTGTAGATGTCTTTGCAACATCTCCCTGCAACGTTCCTGAGAAGGAAAATGTGTGCTACTTTGACACTTACATTCTAGCTTGGAGTTGCAGCAAAGGGCTGAAAGATCCATCTCCTTCTTCAGGCTGGATGGATGAACTGAGGCAGCAGACAGAGCCTGGAGGGAGAAAGGAAAGAACTGATATGAATATTAATACATATAAAATATATACTATGTGATGCATCTCTCTTCTCACACATCCAATGATCATCTATCCTCCCTCACTTCCCTCCCCTTCACTCTGTTTCACTCTATGGACTAAATGTTGGATTTACATTTTCAGTCTATTTAAATCTCTCATTTTTGCTGCAGTGTGGCAAGGGAAAAGCCTTAACTCTCTGTTTGCTGTGCTGGATTTGTCAAACAGTGAAAGAGACCAGAGCTTTTCTCTAAAGCCATCTAACCGTTTCTGCAAGCTTTTAGTCTTTATTCCCTATAGTCCTGTCTGGGCAGAGGCTGTTGAATACATCTGCAATTGGACTGTACTTCTATGAATCCAAGACCTCTTTTCCAACCCTTTAGATCTTTAAAATAAAATATTTAAAATACTGCACACTTACGAGTTGTCATGTCTTAGAAGCCTTGCAACAAAAATTTATCTGAATCTGATGGCCTTCTGCAATGCTGAAGACAGTCAATATAATCAAGTATGCATTTAAAGTAAAGAGGTTCAGTGGTGCACTAGCTAGGCATGCAATCTACTTGTCTGGGAGATCCCAAGTGGAACCCATGCAATGGTATTATTCATTGAGCCTTCTTCCATAAGCTGCCAGAGCCAGGGTATAAGAGCCTGACCTAGCACTGTTCATGCACTTGTAAATTCTGGATAAACTCACAAAGCCTTCAAATTCTCTCTGAACAGAAATTCTGGGCAATAAATACTGATGTGTCTAAACATAATTATCCTGTTCCATGTGGGTGTGCAGGAGACCTCTTCTTTGTCTTGTGGCAGGATATTTGTGAGTTCACGGGAGTGGCTGAAGGAACCAGGAGCAAAAGAATGTCATGGCTAAACTAATCTGTAGTATTTGTGTTATCCTGGATATGGGGGTCCCTTTATATTTGATTGAGCAAAGGATTAATCTAGTGAGAAATTTGACACTGGCTTCCCTTCTTTTCTCTTCCCTTTCTCTTCCCTTTGCAACCTTCCTTACAAGCAACTGCATGTAAAAGGAGAGAAGACATGGATATTCTCAGGTAGATGTGTGTCTGAGGTTGCACCACAAGCTCTTGCTGGAATCTGGGGGAACGTTCAATTGGTAAATCAACAGGAGAGATGGGTGATAACTTCAATTATCAAGCATGCAATAGCAAGTGTACAACAGAGCGCATGCCATATCACACTGGACAGCATCTCATGAGCCTGAAGGATCTGGTCAGCCACCAGCATTGATTATTGACCCAAAGTTAACAGTAATGCTTCAAACTTAGGTAATCTTCCATTTGGTTCTTTTACATTTAGTGTAGAAACAGGAGCAACTAAACCAGGCCTCTGATCCCAACCTGGCAGGCAGGCTACTGTCAAGGAAAGGTCAGTGAGTGGCAAATACTCTGACAACTACAATTCCCACAGCACTGTGTGACATGATCACAACTGGTTGTATGGGAGAGAGTGGCAGGGATGTAAAAGGAAACTGAGACCTTGTAGGGTAGGGATTGGAAGGGACCTTTAGAGATAGAACCATAGAATCATAGAATCAACCAGGTTGGAAGAGACCTTCAAGATCATCCAGTCCAACCTATCACCCAGCCCTAGCCAAGCAACTAGACCATGGCACTAAGTGCCTCATCCAGTCTTGTCTTGAACAACACCAGGGATGGCGACTCCACCACCTCCCTGGGCAGCCCATTCCAATGCCAATCACTTTCTCTGTCAAGAACTTCCTCCTAATATCCAGCCTACACCTCCCCTGGCACAACTTGAGACTGTGTCCGCTCGTTCTGTTGCTGGTTGCCTGGGAGAAGAGACTGATCCCCTCCTGGCTACAAACTCCTTTCAGGTAGTTGTAGACAGCAATGAGGTCCCCCCTGAGCCTCCTCTTCTCCAGGCACCAACCACCTGCCAAAGAAGGGTCACCTAGGGCAGGCCACACAGGAACACATCCATGTGGATTTTGAAAGTCTACGGAGAAGGAGACTCCACAACCTCTCTGGGCAGCCTGCTCTTGTGCTTTGTCACCCTTACAGTATAGAAGTTTATTGTCATGTTGAGGTGGAACTTGCCATGTTCCAGTTTGTACCTGCTGCCCTTTGTGCTATCACAGGACACCACTGAAAAGAGACCGGCCCTTTCTTCTTGACGCCCACCCTTTAGGTATTTGTAAACATTAATATGATCTCCTCTCATCCTTCTCTTTTACAGACTAAACAGTCCCAGGTCTCTCAGTTTTTCCTCATAAGACAGATACTCCAGTCTCTTAGTCATCCTTGTAGCCTTCTCTTGGAGACTTTCTTGAACTGGGGAGCCCAGAATTGGACACTATACTCAGGTTTAGGTTTAAGTCTAAACTGCAGGTTTAAGGTCCTGTAGGCCTCTTAAACTCTACTCTAGAGAGACTAAATCAAGTCTGATCATCAGAGGAGGAGTGTCCTAGGGCTGAGGGAAAGCAAAATAAGCTCTTAAATTTTTCTAAGAGCTCCATATTCCTCTTCTGCCAGAGTTTGTGGTGCACACATCCCGCAGGTGTTGATTTTTCAGGATAGGATTTTGGTGTACTGAGTTACTGTAACTTTTTCCTATGAATCTTGTATTGTGGCTTTAGACAGATTTTCCATGTTGTATTGCAATAATCTCTTCTACAGACAGGAGATAGCATGTAGGTGGCAAATGAAGCTGTGAAGTAATCGTGTCCAACTGGAAAAAAAACCCAGTGACTAACTTGTAGGTTTAGGAAGTGTTGGTTGGATAAGTGACAGTGAGGTGGATTAACCACTGGCTCAATAATGGAGCACGGAGGGTTGTGATCAGTGCTGTCACCCAGGGGGCTCTACTGTTTGTTGTATTCATCAACAACCTGGATGAAGGAACACAGTGTCCCTCAGCAAGTTTGCTGGTGATACAGAAATGGAGGATTGTCTGCTGCACTAGAAGGTTGTGTTGTCATTCAACAAGATCAGCACAGGCTGGAGAATTGTGCAGAAGTGAACTTCGTGAATTTCAACAAGGATAAGTGTAAGGCCCTGCATCTGGAGATGAGTGATCCCATACACCAGTACAAGTTGGGGCCTGGCCTGGTGGAAAGCAGCTCTGTGGAGAAGGACCTGGGAGTGCTGCTGCTGAACAAGTTATACATGAGCCAGGAACGTGCCCTCATGCTAAGAAGGACAACAGTATTGTGAGGCAGGTTAAGAAGATTGTGGCCAGTGGATTCAGGGTGGTGGTTCTTCCCCCCTGTGGCACCCTGGTGCAGTCACACCTGCAGTCTTGTGTCTTGTTCTGGGCTTCCCAGTTCAAGAGGGATAGGGAACTGCTGGAGAGAGTCAAACAGAGGGCCATGAGGAGTATCAGGGGAATGGAGCACCTCTATTCCAAGGAAATACTAAGAGAGTTTGGGCTCTTGACCTTAACCCTAATGCCTAACCATAACTCTAAATATCTAAAAGATGAAAGTCAAGAGAGCAGGGCTGGTGTCTTTTCAGTGGTGCCCAATTATAGGACAAGGGCAACAGGTACAAACTCGAATGCAGGAAGTTTCCCTTGAACTTAGGGAGAAACTTCTTCACTTTGAAGGTGCCAGAACACTGCAGCAGGCTGCCCAGAGAGGTTGTGGAGTCTCCTTCTGTGGAGACTTTTGAAACCCACTTGGACACATTCTTGTGCAACCTGATCTAGATGAACCTGGTTTGGCAGGACGATTGGACTACACAATCTCTAGAGGTCACTTCCAACACCTACCTTCCTGTGTTTTTGTGATTCATGGTTCCTCATAGATCACTACCCAGTATGTTTGCTGAGTATGGAATGGACTTTCTCTGCACCACTGTAGGATGGGTTTATTAAAGGCCTTGATAAAATACAGATGCAGGATGAATTGTGGGAAGAGGAAAAGAGTGTGCTAAGGTTCCACAAACAGAGTTAGCTCTAAGTGTTGCTAACAAGCAAGCACTTCACTTGGCAACATCAATAATATTCTTTCATGGTAGGTTTATATATGAGCGAGAGGGAAGATGAATCACATTGTAGAAATAAAGTCAAACACCCATGATGTTGAGAATTGGCTTGACTGGTTAGAGAAATAAAGAACCCTTCAATCAGAGAGTGGAGAGCTAATTGTCTCATTAGCTTATCCTCCTGGGTTGTATCCCCCTGACAAGGGGATGGGAGATGGAAAGGAGACACATAAAAATAAATGAAGTAGTCCTCTGGGAGGAGGATTCTCCCTGAGAAGAACAAGAGGCTAGTGGCTGTATGACAGCAAACTTGGCTGCAGCAGCTCCATAGAAAGATACAATGGCTTGAGTTGGAAGGAACCTTAAAGACCGTCTAGTTCCAGCCCCCCTGCCATGGACAGGGACACCTCCGACTAGACCAGGCTGCTCAAAGCCTCATTCAACCTGGATTTAAACACTTTCAGGGATGAGTCATCCACTCTTTCTGTGGGCAAGATGAACCTTGGAAAGTAATGGAAAATACTACGGAGGAGTAAAGGAATATGACTGGGGAGATCTCTGCTCTGTCTGCTTCAAAGTTTATTGTTCCATGCTCCCTTCACTTGATTTTAGCATGTTAACCTCACAACACTATAGTTTTTGTATTGAGAAGTATTCAGCAGATTTGAGAGACCATGATACAACAATCCCACATCCTCTTGGTAAAATCTCTGGGGATTAACTTGCACTTAGACTTTGGCATTTTTCCACAAAATAAAGCATCCTGAGAACAATATTACCAGTGTGGTATTACCGTATATATGTGTGTGTGTGTAGCTCTAGGATCTACCATTCATATTGTACTTGACCCTGCAAGGTGTCCTAATGCCACTTTGGTGCAAGGGTGCAATGCAACACAAGGGACCTTCCCATCAATTTTACACTAAGATTTTTGCACTACCAAATTTATCTTGGGCATGACATATCCTCTGTATATTTTTTTCAGATCTACAAATCTACTTACATCATTCATTTTTGAAAGGGACTATTTAAAGAGCTGTGTCAAAGCTCCCAGAGAAAGTGTTGGATGCTGAATCACAAGATGTATTCACTCATCAGATCTAGCAGCGGTGTCTTTTGGAATAACTGCTCTTGTGAAACTTCTTTGCAGACATTAAACTGGAAGGAATAGAATTTCAAGGGCTTTCACATAATCAAAGAACTTTAGAGGCTGAAAGGGACCTCCAGAGATCATTGAGTCAAGGCAGGATCCCCTAGAGTAGTTCTCACAGGACTGCACCCAGGCAGGTTTTGAAAGTCTTCAGAGAAGGAGACTCCACAATCTCTCTGGGCAGTCTGTTCCAGTGCTCTGTTACCCTCACTTTAAAGAAGTTTCTCCTCATGTTGAAGTGCAACCTTCCGTGTTCCAATTTGTAGTCATTGTTCCTTGTCTTATTGCTTCTGACCACCAGAAAGAGATTGGCCCCATCCACTTGAAACCCACCCCTCAGATATTTGTATATGTTGATCAGATCTCCTCTCAATCTTCTCTTCTCCAAGCTAAACAGCCCCAGGTTTCTCAGTCTCTTCACAGGGGAGATGCTCAGGTCCCCCAGTCATCCTCATGGCTCTCCACTGGACTCTTTCCAGCAGGTCCCTGTCTCTCTTGAACTGGGAAGCCCAAAACTGGACGCAGTATTCCAGGTGTGGTTTCACTAGGGCAGAGTAGAGGGGGAGAAGAACCTCCCTAGACCTTCTGAACACACTTTTCTGATGCATCCCAGGAAACAACTTTGCTGCTCAGCCCACCAGCCCTGGGGCCGTGGGCAGAGGAACTATCAGGAGATATGTTACTTTGCCCAGTTTTGGTGGCTTGCCGAGTGCTATGCTGATGAAGTTAAGCTTACTCTTAAGATATGGCATTAGTACCTGTGAAAATCATCTTATAAGGTTATAGGGAAATAAAGAAATAAAAGGAACTTCTTCTAGATACCCTGCAGACACCATAATGTGAATGACTTTAAGTTAGGTTTCCTATGAGTCAGTGGATGTTGGCTGCTGAGGTAATTCTCCAACCTACATGCTCACTGTGGAACCTGAAACAACAACCAAACTAGGTGTTTCTAGACAGTTTCCTGTTATTACCCAACACAATAATTAAACAACCCAAGATCATCCTAAAATAAATGAAGTTACTGTTTCCTAAAACCTGGGCTCAGTGACATCTCTCAGTGTTTCACTGCTGAAATATCACCTGGAGAAGGAATTGCAAAAAGAAAATCATATTGGAAAGAATTTAAACTCGCTGATGAGCTGTTTACGGCTTGAAAAGACCTTCCTGTTTTGATTTCTAAAAAGCTAACCATCTTATTTCCCTTGATAAAACTTGATAAGCTGCTTATTAGATGGGAAGTTTGATATTCTGCTTTGGGATGGGAAGGATAAGGTGCGGGTACATTCAAATGTGAGGCTGCTCACAGCAGGAAGTCATTTGCAATCTAATTCCACTGATTTCATCAAGTCTAGAAAAGACTTCCAGCCTTTCAACAGCTGCTTGCGAAAAATCCAGCCAGAAGATCATTCTAACTAGTATTAGCCAGTGTTTAAAAACGTGACCGTGGTCTCAAAATAAAAAGAAAAAAAAACTTTAAGGAGAAGAGCTGGGAGATTTTTTTTTTTCCCCTCCCAGAAACACCATCCTTGGTGATTTTACTTCCTAAGATCTAGTGCTCATGAAAATTGTGTTTTGAAATAGTGAAGTGTCTCACCTTGTGGATGCCTGTTGACTGGAAATGATGTGCACAAGAGAAACCTGCGAGCAGTATCCGCTTCACCCTCTCTTCCCATTCTGATAGTCTCTCGAAGGAATACATACCTGTTTCTGTGCCATCTGCCATTTTCTCTGGTTTCTCCTTACCCATGTCTGCGTCTGTCTCTCTAAATCCCTTTGCCTTCTCCAAAGAGGAAAATGTCATGATAACAGGGTGTGTGGGGGTAATACAGTCTTTTGGAGTCTGCAACCATATTGGGCTGTCATCCAGCCCACCACTGATCGCGGAGGGAATGAATTCACCATCTGTAGAGAGTCCATGTCTCACTGCTGCCATCTGTTTAGCTCCTCAGCCCACTTGCACTCTGAACAATGGCAGTGCCTTCCAGAAATCCTGTAGGAGAGCATCCCTCCCTCTTTTTGGTGATACTCAGTGCTGCCTTTGAACACAAGTGTCTGTGGTACTGCCAAAGAAACAGCTTTTTGAGACAAAACTATTTGTGCTTCTGATCTGAGCATCACAAAGAGCATGAAGACCTGGAAATGACCACCTCGACATTCCTGAGACTCCTAACTTTCTCATTGTCTTTGGAACATGGAGGATCTTGTAAGGTACACAGTAGTAATAAATAGTAAGTTCACTGGTATCAGCAATGATCCTGCTTTCCTTTACATGGGGAATACATTGTAGAAGAAATCTTGGCAGCATCACATCAGTGACTTCAATGCAAACCTCATGCACAGGCTGTCCCTGCCAACCTTGTCGCATTCTGGTCCATGTTCCAATGGGAATCATCTATTTATCAACCTCTTCATTCCTACAAGCACTCTTGTTTACCACTCGTGCTGTAAACTGCCAGGCACCAATAGAACAGAGTTTAAGCACTTGATTTCCAATGTTACAAAGGCAGTCTAGATATTGTTCTTATTGAAAGGCTTAGTCTATTACAAACTCATGAAGCCAGGCTACTCTTTCAGAGACTCTGTAGGGATGGCTTCATTCAGGCATCTCTCTTCAAATTCATTACTTCACTGACCAGTCAGCCACATCGCTTTGAGAGAGCTTAGTCAGAGGCTCATCTCAAGGACTAATGATGGCTTCTCTCCAAAGACGTGGTCTTCAGCTAGACTTTACAACAGAAAGCTGAAGCAACACCAGACAGGACCAGTTGACTTAAACTGGCGGAGGGGAGATTTAAACTAGATGTTAGGAAAAATTCTTTCCAGTGAGGGTGGTGAAACACTGGCACAGGTTGCCCAGGGAGGTTGTGGATGCTCCTGCCCTGGAGATGTTCAAGGTCAGCTTGGATGAGGCCTTGAGTGACCTGTTCTAGTAGGAGGTGTCCCTGCCTATGGCAGGGGATTGGAACTGGATGATCTTTGAGGTCCCTTCCAACCTAAACCATTCTATGATTTATTCCATGAATTCCCTACTCCCACATGTCATCTTGCTTTACATCAGCTACCTCCTAAGATCTGCTGCCACTTCCAAAACCACATGATCCCTGGGATTGCAGGGTGTTCCCAGATATTGCTAGGTAATTCCTGTCTTCCACCGACACACACACCACTCGCCAAACTCTGAAGGAAGGAAAACTTCTCAACTAACATTTAAGAGAGACACTTGCCTTTATTTCGTTAGAACAGGAATTTGCTCTTTTTGCTGTTATTCCACCACCTCCATCCTTTGTTGGAGCCCAAGTGGGAGAAACCTCTCTTCTTCACCATCTCACTTGCTGCTGCCTAGCCTTTACAATCTGCTTACCAGCCCCAGGGCAGCTGTCTCTCTAAATTCCAACTTGGGAAATGAGACCCTAGCAGAAGATAACACAGGGGACAAAACTTAAATAGGAACAGAAACAGGGAAGGAAAATCTGTTGCCAGACAGGAATAGGGCTCTGCCTGCAAAGGGAAAGGTGCCCTAATAGACATGCCTTCTGCCATTGAACGCTACTTTAAACAGAGGAGTGGATGTTCTGTCAAAAACCTGTCAGGGAGTCAGACAAATATTTAAAGAAGCAGATTTCCTCCTGAGGGTGAAGAAATATTACTCGGCAATTGACATAGTGGCCTGGCAGCTCACAACCCCAGGGACAAATACTCTTGCAGCCCCTGTATTCAACGGGCAGTGAGAGAGGACAAAGACATGGAAACAGAAGGAAAGCAACCAATTACTATGTACAAGCAATCATGAGTGGAGGAGAATCCTATAGTTATGGTGGTGTATCTACACAGAAGTGGATCCTTCTCTCTACAGTCTTCTGAGGAGAACAACGACGTGACTAGAGAGATCGTCTCCTCTGCCAGCTATCATCCTCAGGAAGGCAAAGCTACCTGGAGAGGTGAACTAGAGGGCTGTTAGACACGACCCACTACCTTGGGAAGTAGAGAAGGATGTTGCTGTCAGTTTACATGCAGAATTTCTCCAAGCCAACACTGAAACTAATATATATGAACCTTCTCTCTGAAGGAGTCTCCTCCTCTTCACAAACAAAAGGGCAATATTTCATTTGCCCAAAAGAAATAGGTTTCTAAACTTATCTGGGCAAATAGGCCAAAACAATTGGTCTCAACCGACCTGCCAAGTAAGTAAATTGCTCTGTATTTGATAAGCAGCTCATGCAGTCTGAGCGGTAAAATCCAGGTCAAAGCTACACCTATGCCCCTTGCTTAGAGATACTGGTCTGTCTTTTGTCTACCTGAAAGAGTGTGTGTGACCTGATCAACTAGGTACCCAAGGAGGCAAATAAAAGATGTTCACGTGCTCTGCAGATGCCTTTCTGCTTGATGTTTCCCTTCTCCCAGACACTTCACTGAATGTCATGCTTCCTCCAGTCCTTTCAAGAGAAACACCACTGAGAGACCAGGATTTCTCCTCTTTGAGCATCCACTATGGGAAATTTAAATATTGTCCCCTTTGGCTATGATATCTGTGGAGATTAGTAATCCTCTCCCTTCCTCACCTCCCTCCACATGGAAGCCTGGTGCTCCAGCTCCTTCCAAACCACTGACCTAGTTCTCTCCACCTCCAGGGACAGGTTCTGCATCCAGGTCCGTGCCATACCAAAGGCAGGGCCAACTCAGGGGGCAGGACAGATGCTGCCTGTGGACTGGTAATGTGGGCAGCAGCAGAAGCATAGTACACAGATTGAGAGTGGATTTGAATATGGGCTCTTGAAAAATATGAGATAGCACACAATATGTTTTCCTCGGTGCTGTAATGTGTTTCAAACAGCTCACTTCCATCTCCTGCACTTTAATTAGCAGGAAAATTGGCCAGTTCCACAATCCCTTTAAATACATTCGGTGTGTTACCAAATATATTTCAAAAGCAGTTACACACAGGGAGGCCAGGGCCTGAGGGTGGGCTACAAAACACTCCCCATTTTGATCTCGCTCATTACTAAATTGTCTCATGACCCCTGTGAAAGGAAGCTGATGGGTTCAGGCTCAGTTTTCAGTGGGTAAATGTCACCAGAGGAAACCTAAGAACTTCAAGCAGTACCTTTGATTGTTAGGTTGAGCAGCTGCATGGAGAAAGCAAGGAAAAAAGAAAAAAACCAACAAATCTCCAGCTCCTCATGTACTACTCTCTCCTTAACCTGAGCAAGGATGGTGGAGGAAGATGTCTGTTCAGGATTCTCACTGGTGGTTCTGAGTACACTGAGGTTACTTCATCATCTCCCAGCTGTCAGTCCAGAATATATCTATCAACTTGGAGACCTAGAGGAAGGAATCACTCATTACACTTATCTGTGTTTTTTTGTTAGGTGGCAAAAAAACCACATATCCCATTTAATCTCACACTCAGACTGTCTCTGAGGTTGCAATGAAGTTCAATAGGGGCAAGTGTACAGTCCTGAAACTGGGAGGCAGCACCAGTACAGGTTAGGGGTTGACCTACTCTAAGGCAGCCATGAGGAGAAGGATCTGGGAGTGCTGGTAGACAAGAAGTTTGCCATGAACTAGCAATGCACTCTTGTGTCCAAGAGACCAATGATATTCTGGGTTGCATTAAGAAAAGTGTGGTGAACAGGTTGAGGCAAGTTCTCACTCTCTTCCTCCTTGATGAGGTTGCACCTGGAGTACTGTGTCCAGGTCTGGGTTCTCCAGTTAAAGGAGGACAGAACTCCCGGAGACAGTTAACTGGATTGCCAGAGAGGTGATTAAGGAACAGGAACACCTCTCCAGGAAAGACTGAGACATCTGGGACTCCTGAGCCTGGAAAAGAGAAGACCGAGAGGGGATATTTCAGTGCTGATCAATATCTAAAGGGTGGAGGGCATGAGGATGGGACTGGGCTCTTCTCATTAGTGTCCAGTGATGGCACAAGGGACAACAGGTGCAAACCAGATTGCAGGAGTTCCCTTGAACTTAAGGAGAAACTTCTTCACTTTGAGGGGATGAAGCATTGGACCTGGCTGCCCAGAGAGGTTGTGCAGTCTCCACTGCAGACTTTCCAAACTTACCTGGACATGTTCCTGTGCAATCTGATCTAGGCAAAACTGTTTTGTCAGCAACATCTGACTAGATGGTCTCTAGAGGTCCTTTCCAAGTCCTACCATTCTGTGATTCTGTGATTTCTGGTTGCACTAGGATTGCTAGCAGGTGGTTCTCTACTTCATCCCACACTCAGTCTGCCTACACCCTCCCTTGGTGACCTAGGGAGCCATAATGTGAACTGGGGTTCCTGGGTTTGCCCCCAAAATATAGCTGTGTTTACAGAAACTATAAGGAGACAGGAAGGTATGGCAACCATCACAGCAGCTGGGAAGTGCTACCTTCAAATAGTTTATGATGGCACAGTCCCTCAAACAGATGATTTGTAGCTGAGATTCCCCTTTCTTTGTGATACTCGAGACATTTCTTCTGCCTCAGGATAAAAGCCAGCACTGCCTGTGCCACTTCAAAACTGCCCTGAGCTCCAGTTGTAGACATTTCCCATCTCTGTGTCAGGCTTTTCATCTGCCATGTGCTCCAGAAATCCCTAGGGCTGGCCATTTTTTTTACCACCAGACCCTATTCTCCTTCTTTTCTAACCCATAACATTGTACACGGTGCGTGCGGCTCAAGAGCAGCCTGGCAGAAAGAGACCAGGGGGGACTGGTAACTAGTATCTGAAGATGAACCAGCAGTGTGCCCAGGTGGCCAGGAGAGCCAAAGGCACCCTGACCTGGATCAGGAACAGTGTGGCCAGCAGGACAAGGGAGGTTATTCTGCCCCTGTACTCAGCACTGGCCAGACCACACCTTGAGTCCTGTGTCCAGTTCTGGACCCTTCAATTCAAGAGAGACGTTGAGGTACTGGAACATGTCCAGAGAAGGGCGATGAAACTGATGAGGGGCCTGGAGCACAGCCCTGTGAGGAGAGGCTGAGGGAACTGGGGGTGTGCAGCCTGCAGAAGAGGAGACTCAGAGGTGACCTCATTGCTGTCTGAGGTCACCTGAAAGGAGGTTGTAGCCAAATAGGGTTCGATCTCTTCTCCCAGGCAACCAGCAAGAGAACAAGGTGACACAGTCTCAAGTTGTGCCAGGGAAGGTGTAGGCTGGATATTAGGAGGAAGTTCTTGACAGAGAGAGTGATTGGCATTGGAGTGGGTTGCCCGGGGACGTGGTGGAGTTGCTGTCTCTGGAGGTGTTCAAGAAAAACCTGGATGGGGCACTCAGTGCCATGATCTAGTTGATTGGCTAGGGCTGGGGATAGATTGGACTGGATGATCTTGGAGGTCTCTTCCAACCTGGTTGATTCTATGATTCTATAATTCTATGCATATGAGGGACTGAGGGGAAGCCCTGGTACTCTCAAGGACTGGAACCTTGGGCATCATCCCCTCATTTCATATGGTGAGGAACAGAGACCGGAAGGAGGACAGACTTTATTCTACTTGGTGGAATTTGCCCTCCCCAAGCATTCTCCTGGGAGGAGAGGAAGAGATGGGGAAGAGGAAAGGGACAGAAATGTCAGGGAAACTTCTTGAAGCTGCTGACCCATGTCCCTGGTCAGACAGGAATTTCCACCGGGCTGGGAAAATGACTCAACAATTCCATCTTGGATTTTCCCTGTGCTGTCAGAGCTGAAGGATGGCAAAATTAATGCAGTGCTGGACCAGTGAGAGAAGCCAGGATTTGGGGAGACCTAGGGAGAAGCTGCAAGTATGAAGCCTCACTATATGCAAATACAGGTAATTTAATGGAAATGTATGTAATTTTATGCAGATTTAAAAGCTATTGACTTTCTGTCACAAGATGTTGGCAGCTATGGTATTTGTTTGAGTCTCCCTATTTAAGCCTTTTTTTTTTTTTTTCCTTTTGGAACTTTAAAAATTTAAATATTCATGGAAACATTTCTGAGTCATAGAGAGAGACTACATCAAACTGGAAAGTTCAGATGTGTATCCAAACTTCCTCAAAGTGCTTTGGGATAGGAAAAGGGACTTGAGAGTGGGACGTTTTCAGATGCAGTCTGCAAGAGAAACCTTTTGTGCCACGGCTTAAATTTAGGCTTATGGATGAACCAGCAACTTTTAAAAGAATAAACGAAGCTTGTTCTTGTTTAGTCAGAAAGCATCAGCGGAACTTTAAGTAGAAAAGCAGAGAAGACATTGCTTCAGTTTTTAGCAAAAAAGTCAGTCCCAGGTGGCAAGTGAGGGTTTTGCTGTTGCCTTCTGCACCTTTATTTATATTGCCTGGAGCTGGAGGTGCTCATTATCAAGGCACAACAATGATGGGTACACACATAGAAACAATTTGATTGTCCATGAACAACACAGGCAAAAAACGGGCTACTTTCCTGCTTATTTTATACCCTGGTGTATTTGCGGGTTCTTCTGTGGCAGTTACTAGGTAAGACCTGTACCTATAAATATTTTAAGGAAAGTTGCTTTGTGGAATTGCAGGTCAGTGGTGGCCTGTTGGATCACCACTCACCCAGTGCCAGGTCTCTGGCAGGGAGGGGTGAACTAGATGATCCCCATACTTGCAGGGTATTCTCCAAGAACTGATTCTTACTGGAGTGGAGATGTTTAATTTTATAGCCTTACAGTAGTGTATTTTTAAGAGGAGATTTGGAAATGGCTGACATCATTTTTCTGAAATGGCAGTAATAGAAAGGCAGTCTTTGAAGCTGGCTGAATTGAGATGAGTTCATTTGTTCCTATCTGAGTGTTTGTTTTTAATGATGCTGGAGATATCATTCTGTTAAAAGGCTAAAGTATTAAGCACAGTGAGAACTCTTGCCTGATTTACTATTTAGCTGTTAACTAAATCTAATGAAAAGCAAATCATGTACACTCAGAGCTTAATAAGGCCTGAGTTCACTCTATTCTTATGCTTCTGGTTAAAGAATCATGCACAGGCTGGCATAAGCCTTGACCTTAAGTAACAGGAAAGATAGTGTTTCTGGTTTTACTCCATTGATTCAAGAGATGAATCACACACTCTAACATTTGTTCTCTTCTGGTTTCCTAACTTTTGAGACTTTAAGATCTTAAAAAATGTGCATCTGGACTTGAGACACTCTTATGCTTGGAGGAGGGAGGTCTGTGGTCAATGGTGTTCAAGGTAAGGTAAACTTCTGAGTTCAAAATGAGATTTTGTCTTTCAAACATCCTAAGTCTGAAACGATTCAGGCTTTGCTTTCTGATCACGAAAATTCCTTATTCTTACATTGTACAATAGACAGAAAATGTTCTGACCATGAAAAAAATCTACATTTTATAACAGCTTTTAGAGTTTTGTTTGTTGTTTGTTTGTTGTTTTTTCTCCATTGCCATGGAAGTTGCCACAGAACTGACATCATGTCTCTGATTTGTTCTTTGTTTCGCTTCCAGTTTTTTAAAAAATACTTTTTCTACCATAAAACGAAAGAGAAAACAACAACACTCCCCCTCAAAGAAAAAACAAACAGGCAAAACCAACAAAACCCAAAACCAAACTAGAGACCACTATTGGAACATTAGTTGAGAATAACTCTCTGCTCCTATGTTTTCTAGAATACAGCTCAAAACCAGTAGGTGCTGAATGGTATGAATCTCATCACCTGTCCTAATAAAAGGCTGATTCTGAAACATTCTATATGTCATCTTCAACTTTCTGCTCACCATTTGCCGTGGTGAGGCTGCCATCTGGAGCACCGTGTCCAGTTCTGGGCCCTGCAGTTCAAGAAGGACATAGAACTGCTTGAGAGAGTCCATATGGAGTGACAACAATGGTTAAGGAATGGAACATCTCTCTTATGAGGAGAAACTGAGGGAGCTGGGGCTTTGCTGCTTGGAGAAGAGGCATTTATATGCTTATAGATATGTAAAGAGCGAGTGCCAGGAGGCTGGAGGCAGGCTCTGCTCAGTGATGCCCAATGACAGGACAAGGAGCAATGGGTGGAAGTTGAGGCATAGGAAGTGTCATGGAAACATAAGGAGGAATTTTTTCACAGTGAGGGTGACAGATCACTGGAACAGGCTGCCCAGAGCGGATGTGGAGTCTCCCTCTGTGGAGATATTTAAAACCTGCCTGGGTGTGTTCCTGTGTGATCTGGTATAGGTAATCCTGTCTGGCAGGGGATTTGGACTGGATGATCTTTTGAGGTCACTTCCAGCCCCTGACATTCTGTGATTCTGTGATTTCCACCTGCTGAATCTTCTTAGTTTCTACCATCCATTCACATAATCAAAAAAAACCAACCCCAAAACCAAAAACCACACTCTAGTGTCATACTGAAAATGTAAGGGCTACATGCACCTTGTATGTTCCAAAAGTTTTGCAAGGTGTTCTCCCACATATGACTAACTGAATCTCCCACATATTTAATTAATTTTAATTCAGATGTCATCCCCCTGAGATATCTTCTCTCTTGTTGTTTCATTTTGTTTTGTGCTTTTCCTCACAAAGCTTATGAGTTCTCATAGTTCTATATATGTAGCAGCAAGACAGACAGCTCTGTCCTGTCCTCCTGATCAAAGCAAAATGTGAAACCTCTTGCCAGAACTCTGGTGTGGACACAGGAATGCCTTCCAGGAGCAGAAAAGCCTTTTACACCTTTATGACTCGTCATTGCTTGGGGAAGGCAGACAGAAAATACATCTGCAAGAGACAAGATCCCACAGAACCACAGAGTACACGTGGGGAAGTGGAGAGATGTCTGTTTGAGAAGTGATTCAGAACAATCAAAAGAAAAGGTAACAGCCAAAATAAAACCCGCACACATTGTGATAAAGGCTGCTTGAAGCAGAAATGTCAAGGGTTTGGGTTTTTTTACCACTGTTCCTCTTGTCTGTATTTGAATACATGTTAGTGAATGTGGGTTATTTGTTTTAAAGTCTCTTTCTTCCTTATCAAAGGCTGTCTTCTGACTTCACTCTGTGTTTTTGCTGGAAAGCTACATTTAGTAATGTAAATGCGATTCTTTTCTGAAGCAGCTGCAAAGAGTGGCACAATTCTGTCTGTGTTTGCATCAGTAATGTACATTAGCAGAGGCAGAAAAGTATTGATGGAGGGGAAAGATGGTTCAGAGGATTTGTGCCAGGTTGTGCCCCATCCCTTCAGGCCTAGGACATCACCTTTCACCCAATGTAAAGTGTTTGAAAATAGTTCTGTTCTGTGCCCCAGAGAGAAAAGGACAGTAGGACAACTTAAGGTGTAGGAGAGCAGAACAAGAGGACAGAATAAGAAGTTGGGGGATCTACTATAGCCTATACAAGCCTTGAAGTAAACAGCACTCCTTTTATTCACATTCTTGGTATGGACATAGTCAAATGCAATGCTAAGTTTCTGTCTTGCATGTAGTTTCTTGGTGTACAAGGAGGTAAAAGAATTTAAATGATGAACCCCCATATTGATTTTTGAAGCTTGATTTATCTGTCTTCTGGAGTGATTCTTTAAAACAACTGGGCCAGTCAGGACTCATCCTCATATGCTTCCAGTTCATCATGCTGCAGCCTCTCCATAGGTGCTTTCTAACTTTAGTCTGGGGTGAGTTGTTTTCACTGTATGGAGCCGGGGAATGTGGGGGGATGTCATGTGTAGTGCTGTGACATTAGGATGCATGGTCCCAAATGTATGGCCTTGCCACACCACTGCAAGACCTTGTATGAGGCCACTTGAAACTGGAAATCTAGGTACTATGTAAGACTTAGGAAAACCTGAGAGAAGCAGAGACTAAAAAGGTTCAAATTTTCAAGTCTAATTTCCCTACTCTTTCTTCCCAAGGGAAATCAAAGCCCCAGGGACTTACACCTTGCTTCAATAATTACAGGGGTTTTGTTTTTCCTTCCAGTGGGAGAAGGAAAATCATCCTATGAACTCACAATTAATCATAACAAACTACCAGCTCATGGCTAGAACTAACTACGGCATACACAAGCAATACCTTTGTGATCAATCTGCAAGGGTTTGGTTGTCAATTTTTTTTTTAAAGGGGAAAAAAAGAAAAAAAAAAAAAGAAAAAAAAAGTCCTGCCAAAAATGTGTTGAGTATTTTCAAATAATGAGTACATTTGAGGAAATTTTGATTTTGCTCAGGGACCATCTGTGAGCAAAGAAAGGGACTAAATTCTTCCAGCAAATTACTGGCTGCAAATTATTTTCTCAGTGCTAGTTATGAGTGTTGGAATCACACAGCTGAAAATGTATTATTAAGCTGAGAACTTGGGATTTAGGAACCACAGATTATGAGTTCTTTTCCTTTTGGTGAGGATTTTTTAAAGCATCCCATGACACAAGTGACACCTTTAATTGGAAATGTCAGGAGTTTCAATAAGAGCACCACAAGCTAATGTATATGATGGACAAGGATGAATTGCAGGCCATATTCATGTGGGAGCATCTGCAGATGTGTAAGGAGTTGGATTTGGCGATGAAAAAGAGCTACCTGCACTGCTGATACAGAAATATTGTAAATAAAATCTACTTAGTGGATCGGAAGCAAGAGAATTTTTCTACTGGAGAATATTCTGGGCAAATAATTTTATGCATTTGATTCACCGTGTGTTTTACTCTGATGAAAACGAAGTGCCTTTCATTTAAACTGGAGGCTGGGGGACCAGGCCCTGGAGAGTGGTGGTGAATAGTGCCACAGCTAGTGGGCAGCCAGTCACTAGTGGTATCCTCTAGAGTGTCAGTGCTGGGCCCGGTGCTGTTCAATATCTTTACTGAAGATCTGGACCAGGAGATTGAGTGCAGCATCAGTAAGTTTACAGATGACACCAAGTTAGGAGGAGACGTGGATCTACTGGAGGGCAGGAGGGCTCTTCAGAGGGACCTGGGCATGCTGATTGGGTGGGCAGAGGCCAATGGGATGAGATTTAACAAGGCTAAGTGCAGGGTTCTACACTTTGGCCACAATAACCCCAAGCAGCACTACAGGCTGGGGATGGAGTGGCTGGAGAGCAACCTGACAGAAAGGGACCTGGGGGGAATGGTAGATAGTAGCTGAGCATGAACCAGCAGTGTGCCCAGGTGGCCAGGAGAACCAGTGGCATCCTGGCCTGGATCAGGAACAGTGTGGCCAGTAGGACAAGGGAGGTTATTTTGCCCCTGTACTCAGCACTGGTCAGGCCA
>VWYK01083441.1:0-10271 GCA_013399775.1 Semnornis frantzii | reverse complement strand
TTGTTGTTAAAGTTTTCTTTTTTTGATTGTAAGCAGACTGTTCTTTGGGTGGTCTTACCCTTTCTGTCTTCTCCTTTCTTTCCCCTTTCCAAAAGGTGGGGGGAGAGGGGAAGGCATCCTACTATTATTGTGTTGTTTCCCCTGAGAAGCTAAACTCAAACCAATGCAGCTAGATTGTATGGTCCTGCTCTGGCAGGGGGGGTTGGACTTCATGATCTCTTTGGATTCCTTCCAATCCCTGACATCCTGTGATCGGAAGCGTTAGTGTGTTCTTCCCCTTGCTGCATCATCTGAAGTTCAAGAAAAAGCTTGTGGGCTGGGAATGGGGAGGAAACACAAAAAAGGAAAAAGCCAAAGCTAAACGAAGTGGAGAATAAAAAGAGATGGGAATGGCTTAAATTAAGATGCCAGGGACGCATGAATCCAGGAACCTGCAGAGGACAGACTGCAGGAGGAGTCACAAAGGGCAAGAGACAAAATGAAGCTGGAGACATCCAGGAGCACCAGGAAAGATAGGCCTGTGTGAGTGGGGATGCTTTAAAACAAATTATCACACCCTTACAAAGGGGATCTGGAGCTCAAAAGGAGCCTGACAGGAAGAGAGAATAATCCAGCAATTCTTTTCACATTGAGACAAATAAGGGAGCTCAATTCCCCCTGAAATGGAAGAGGGATGGCTGCAGATACTGTTTAAGGCACTTCACATACTTTGGATAAATATGTCCTAAGAGAAGAAGGGTAAATCCCTGGCACAGACATTGCAGATACTTCAGAAGCCGCTGCCAGCAACGTGCTGTCTTTTTTAAGGGATCCACAGGAAGAAGGTTCTCCTTGGCAGCTTGAGTTTCCATGTGGAGGAATGTAGCCTGCTGGGAGTGAGTTGGCCAATGCAGGCTCTAGACTAAGACATGGGGTAATAGAGTTTGTTTTTTTTTTTCCTGGGCTTTTTAGCTGAGACCTGTATGGTTTCTATGCTGCCATTTGATGTTTATTTGAAGAAAGAGTACTAATTGAGTGGGAAACGGATGCTTCGTCCATGATTGTATAGCAAATATAACTGGGAAATGGGCAAACAATGGACATACCTGGATGGTAAACTGAGGATTTCACAAGTAATGTGAAGAGCTAGGGTGTGGAGCTAGGTATGCTAGAGCTTTTGGAGGCAGAATGGACAGCTGGCATGGCTGGACCACTGAGGCTGAAAGATTTGTGCCGCTAAGATGGGCAAAGAAAGGGGTGTGTGAGGAGTATGCTTGTACATAGAGTCACTGAATTGTAAGGGTTAGAAGGGACCAGGACCTCTAGTCCAACCTTGTGATCATGGATTGTGAAGTAACAAGAAGCAGCAGAGGTGATTAAACAGCCTGTTTGGATTTAAATCAGCTTGAGAAAAGACAGCTCTGGTTCTGCTGCAGTTGTCCAAAGTTGCACCAGGATGTTGATGAAGGTCTCTAAGGTTTTTGGAAAGATATACAGTACCAGAGATCCTCATTAATAGAGACTTTAGCCTCTTACATGGAGAGAAAAAATGCTACTAGTGTAGGCTGGGCCTAGGTATTCCTGCAGGCACTGGCTGACACATTTTGTCACTTTAAGAGGCAGAGCTTCTGTTGTGTTTATCTTGGTCTTGGTAACCAGTGAGACATTACAGAAAAGTGTGGCAGAAGATAACTTTTAACCTTGACTGTGCACAGACCTGTTTAAATCAGTTGGAAGAGTAAATATCATGGGGCCACAGCTAAGATTTTGCAGCCTCAAACAAGGAATGGTCAAAGAAGGTACAGACTGAAGTGACAGAGCGATTCCAGTTAAGTCTCAAGTGCTTGTATGTGGAAGGCATTCAGACCCCTGGCAAAAGCTGCCTTGGTTTCCTGAACAAGAGAGTGGAGGGAGAACAGAAAAGGTGGCATAAAAGTTTCCTCAGCGAACGATGAGAGTGGTCAGCAAAGAAATCTGCATTGCAGAGGTCACAAAGTTAAGAGAAACTGCTGGAAGAAATCAGGGTGAGATAGGCCTGGTAGAGTTGCTGAACAAAGTTCTTTGTGCCACTAAAAGGAAGAAGAGAAGAGATCAGAATTCTGTGAAATGTGGCTGAGACAAAGGGATGCTTCAGAAACCAATAGCTTTGCCACATTTTGCAGGAAAGATGGTGTAGAAGAAGGAGGTTTTATGTTAATGACTAAAAGTGTCTGGAAATAGAAACAATCCCATCAGAGGGTAAGGCAAAACATAGATTTATTCATATCAGAAGGTTCTTAGAAGCCAAGATCAAGTAGCCAAGTAGATCAAGCAGCCAATCCAACAGCACTGATGTTCAATCAACCTGTTCAGCTGAAGGTTGGATGGAGATCATGCAGTTGCATGGTATCATCATTTTAATGTAAATTTGATTAACGAGCAAAAAAAAGGGATGTGTCACTTACAGACACAAGGGCTTAGAACAACTTTTTTTCTACCCTAGAGCACAATAAAATGAAGATGTTTAAGTACAACATGTCTGTATGAATTTGAGTCCTCATCCGGAATACTGCATCCAGTTCTGGGCTTTCAAGTTCAAGAAAAACAACTGCAAGAGAGAGTCCAGCAGAGAGACACTAAGATGATGAGGATACTGAGACAAAAGGCTGAGCAACCTTGTGCTGTTTAGCCTGTAGAAGAGGAGACTAAAGGGGGGATCTCATTAATGCTTATCAAAATCTAAAGGGTGTCAGGGGGATGGAGCCAGCCTCTTCTCCTTGGTGTTCATAGACAGGACAAGGGGCAGTGGACACAAACTGGAACCTGGGAGGTTCCACATAAACGTAAGGCAAAACTTTTTCCCTTTGAGGGTGGCAGACCATTGGAACAGGCTGCCCAGAGAGGTGGTGGAGTCTCTGTCTCTGGAAGTTATCCAAACCTGCCTGGAAATGTTTCTGTGTGATTTACTCTAGATGATCCCGCTCTAGCGGGGCAGTTGGACTAGACAGTTTTCAAAAGTCCCTCCCAATACCTACCACTCTGCAATTCTGTGAAAAGTAGAGTATTTTAGATTATTTTTAGACTTGAGTAGAAGAGTAGGTGTTTTTTAAAATGCCAGTCATGTGGCATGTGAAAGTATCTAGGTTTTACAGCAGGTGGTTAGGAGGTTGCGAGAGCAGGGGAGTGCAGAGATTTGGACTTGAGCTGAGAAGTGTGTAATGAGTTGCTTAATGAAGGGACACTGATACATGAAGTAATAGCCAACTGCTAATGAAATTCCTTAGGGAATGGTTTTGGCATCGGTTCATTTCATATCTTCGCTGATGACCTTGGAGAAAAAATGTAACTGAGGAGATAAAGCAAAGAGGTGTTCTCAACAGTGAGGAGGAGAAAAGTGCCTTCCTGAAGAGCTACAAAAGGAGAAGAGAAATTGTATAAGGCTCAAAGAATGGCACTAGAGTGGTCTGGGGAAAGGGGGAGATAATGGTAGGTGTCTAGATGGTCTTTGCTTTTTTTAGCCTAGCAAAAAGAATGTTAATAGGGCATATGATTGCTGCCTATTAATACATCAGATGGGTAAATCCCAGTAAAACAAACTTGCTATTTCAGCTAAAAGACTGGAGAGTAGTGACATGAGAACATGTATGCATCACCTACTTAAAATAGAGGCTATAGAGGTAATTTTAATCATAATGACCTAGAGGCTTCCTTCTAGCCACGTGTAAGCTGTTTTCAGACACATGCTGTACAAAACAGCTCTGCAGACAAACTCTTCCTTGAGCAGTCTCAAATAAGCCTAAGCCCTTCCCCCTGCTCCGTTGTGGCAAATGTTAGCTAAACCATGCCATAGGCAACTCATCATTCCTACTGCAGAAGGTCAGGCCTCCCAAATGTTATACATTCAGGGTCATAGGTTTTTGCCCAGCTTCACATGAGCTATGAAGTACAGTCTCTGGTCTCATTGCTCCTAGAATCTGGATGCATGTGTGGCTGGTATGAGCATAAAGAAGAAGCTCCTTTGATGACCTCCCTTAAATGGACATATTTGGCACAGCCTTTACTGGTTGTGCACTCTCTGATACAAGTTACCACGGCTCCTCATGGTGCTCTGGACAGTAGCCTATGAGCTGAGCGTAAGAAAGATGTCTAGGTTAAGCAAGATGTCTTGCACCACAAACCATCTTTTTATTCTTCTCCAGGCTCTATACATCTGGCTCATCCTCACTCCAAAAGAAAAAAAAAAAAAAAGAAAAAAAGCAAGCAACCAAAAACCAACCCAGTGATGCAGGACCCAAACTGCAGAGAAACATCTGAGATATTGTTCCTGGGCTGCTCATAGAGGCCTTGGGACAGAGACAGGTTAGTCCTCATGTGTGTGCAGCAGTGCCTGCTCAGCTTTATGTGAGTTTTGCCTGACATCAGACACAGCCCAAAGGGCAAAAAATGGCTCTTGAGGAAGCTTAAGAGGAGAACATTAGTCATGAGCTCCTTGTTTTGACTGATGTGATCAGCTCCACCTGTTTAACTTCCATTCAGAAAAGTTCATCCTTTGTTAGAGGAAGGCCACTCCTTGTAATTATGCTGCCCTGTACAAATGTGACCTGGAGACACAACTTCCAAAGATAGATTTGGGATTGCTTGACAGCAAGTATCTGCCAGCAGTGTGACCTGTTATGGGTAAGATCGTGACATCTGCCTGTCTCAGAGCCCCAGGACTCTAAATGGAACTATTTGACAAAATTAGTATTTGTCTCTTTTCCAGTGCCCCAGGAAGGACTTGCACTGAAACAGGTTCAGAAAATTAAAATAGGTAGGTTTAATTTATGAAAGTGACTGATACAAATGATTGAGGATTGCTGGTGATAAATGCACCGTCTGCAAGAGATGGAGCTTGAGTTAATAAAGTCTGAGTAACATCTGACACAGTTGGACATAAAAATCTTTGCAGTAGCTCTGAAATACGAGCCGGGTGGTAGTGATGCAGCAGAAGTTTAGCTGTGCATTAAAGGTTCAGTTCTTACCAAGAAGACCACCCTGTCTTGAATGGAGAAGAAAGGAGCATTGGCTGTCCTCTCCTCTGTTAAACCTACAGTCTTTCACCATAGACATCTGTTGCCCTGGTGGTCTTTTACACCCTAACCCCAGCTGTCTCTGCCTTCTAGATGGCATGGAGCATGATTTGGGTGGAGACCTGAGTGAGACAGTCATATGTTTAGCACATACTCAGCTCATTAGCGTAGCAAGGGGTGCTAACTTTTCTATTAAAATTGCAATTAATTAGGCAGAAGTCTTCACTCAAGCACTATAGCCTTCAAAATCTGTTTAGAAACTGCATGGTTTTTGTTGCTTTAGCTTTGCTTTGTTAGTTTTAGCTGAAACAGGGCTGGCTTATCTTCACAAGGCTCCCTCCTTCCTTTGGCAGGCCAGCTTCACAGGTCTTCATTCCCAAAGATAACATAAACATCTCTTTCTTGTCAGCATCTTGGCCTTGCTCCTGAAGCACAGTAAATCAGCTTGCATTTCTGTCCTGTGCTAAGCTAGGCAGTTATCCCACACCTATATGTAGACATTGTGGCCAGCATAGAAGCATAGACTGTTAGGTTGGAAGGGACCACAAGGATCCTCTAGTTCCAACTCCCCTGCCATGGGCAGGGACACCCTACCCTAGATCAGGCTGGCCAGAGCCTCATCCAGCCTGGCCTTAAACACTTCCAGGCATGGGGCCTCAACCACCTCCCTGGGCAACCCATTCCAGGCTCTCACCACTCTCATGCTGAAGAACTTCCTCCTCATGTCCAGTCTGAATCTTCCCACCTCCAGCTTTGCTCCATGCCCCCTAGTCCTGTCACTACCTGATAACCTAAAATGTCCCTCCCCAGCTTTTTTGTAGCCCACTTCATATACTGGAAGGCCTCAATAAGATCACCTGGGAGCCTCCTCTTCTCCAGACTGAACAGCCCCAGCTCTTTCAGTCTGTCCTTGTAGCAGATGTGCTCCAGCCCTCTGATCATCCTTGTGGCCCTGCTCTGGACACACTCCAGCATCTCCACATCCCTCTTGTAGCAGGGACTCCAGAACTGGATGCAGTACTCCAGGTGGGGTCTCACCAGAGCAGAGTAGGGGTGAAGAATCCCCTCCCTGGCCCTGNCCAGCGTGTCTACTGCACCACACAGCTTGGTGTCATCAGCAAATTTGCTGAGGCTGCACTCAATGCCTCTGTCTATGGCACCAATATGGCATGAGATGTTTCTCCTGAGGTTTTCCCGCATATCAAAACCATAGCAGAGGCTGTGGCACCTATGTTGGCTCCTCCGTACCCCACCGTTTGTATCGCTCTCAGAGGTTAAAAAACTGTTTCCCTGTTATTTGAAAGGGACACACTGAAACATCATCTTCAAATCTAATGTTCCATGCTGTGTTTGTCAGATGCCTTTAGGAGGCAATGACACTTGGGATTTCTTGTACAGCCCTGTTTGACATCGTCTCTGTGTACTGTTCTCCTTGTTCATGCAAGATCCTTCTTTTAGCAACTGAGTCTATGTGCCTCCAAATGTGCCTTCTTGTATGTTAGGACCTGTGTGCATCAGGGCATGGGCCTTATTTTGTGTCTCTTTATGTCACTGCAGGTTCATAAGTCTGCACTGTGAACATGAGAAATGTAATGGGGGTGAAATCCTTATGCTGGCAAGATAACGAGCATCAGAAGCATGGCTGAAATAATCCTGCCCCTCTGATAGCTCAAACTAGAGCTGTGCAGAATGCACAGATGGGGAAAATAGGGAATCACATCAAATGTCCTTGCAGGTGCATTCTGAGGTCTTCAGGTGTTGCCCCACTGTGAGTGCTCTCTATTTGCAACATTCACTACCTGGTAGTGTGGTAGAGAGGTCCTACCAACTGAATGTGGGAAATATGTCTTCCAGCCAAGTCTCATCTGAAAGAACTC
Source organism: Semnornis frantzii (assembly GCA_013399775.1). Classification (NCBI taxonomy): domain Eukaryota; kingdom Metazoa; phylum Chordata; class Aves; order Piciformes; family Ramphastidae; genus Semnornis; species Semnornis frantzii. The sequence continues at coordinate 3,367 of VWYK01083441.1, read as the reverse complement.
TGCCACTCACCACAAAGACCTGCTGACTCTCTCCCTCTGCTAGATGCTGGGCACAACTGCTTGCCAAAAATCACTGAATGAGAGGCTACCTCTTCTTGGATAAACATGCACCACTGGCTAGGGTTACACCAGCAGTGTAACTTGCCCCTTTTCAGGCACTGGCAAAAGCTTCTGAAGTCTTTTCTTCCAAAATGTGAGAGAATGAGGTCACCTTAATAAACACTAGCTAAGACTCATCAACACTACATCCATTTCCCTTGCACTCATCTGTCAGGGGAGGTGAGAGAGCAGAACACTCAAGTGACAAGCTTAGGAGGTGCTGAGGGTAACCAGAGAGATTAAACAGAAAGTGGCAGGAGCACTGTGCATGCTCTTGGTATCCTGTATACATGCTGGCTCAGGGCTTGCCATCTGCCTGTGGTCCTGCTGAGTACCAACAGGCTCCTTGGAGAATGTAGCTCCACCAGGTGATAAGGAGATAAGCCTTCACCTATGCCCTCCACAGAGAGCACCGGTGAACCAGAAGGCACCTTTCCAACGGGTACAGATGGAGAGGTCCTCGCTGGGAGCTGGCCAAGGCATGCTACCCATAGCCAATATAGTCTTAAAACACACAGCATTCCAATACGCCTCTGAACAACTCGAGGGAGGTAAAGAAGGGAGCCCTTTGTCACTGCTCTGGGAACAAAGGCTGCTGTGTGAGACCAAGAGTAATACTGACCCAACCAGCATCAGCTGCCGTTGTTTCTTCCGTCACACTGACAATGCACAGTTGCAGGGTTTCTTTCCCTGCAAGGAGAATGGGATTTAGTGATACCATAAGTTAGTCAAACAGCAGCCAAGATCCCAATTCAAGCCTGGTTCAATGGATGCAGCGTTTGCTTTGTGTTGTTTTTCTCCCACTTCCTTTATTTTGCTCAAAGACTCATTTCCTTTCTCCTTCTCTGTAGCACCAGCACCCTTTGCTCCTCCTGCTTCCATTTATCTCCTAATTTGGAGGAAGCAGCAGCGCGTTTGTGTTTCTAAGGAGTGCAAATGTGTTTGCCAACACAGACTTCAGAGGAGCAAACAATATTAACCACTGAGATGGATACTGGTGTGCACCAGTGGTGTCATGTTCACCCACATCAGTGGGACAGTGCATCTTGCTCTTTCAAGTTACCTTTACAAGTGTCTTGGGTAGACACTGGATCAGGGTCTTCCAGAAAGTTTCCTCCAGTAGTGAGAGAGAAGCCACAGCTGGTCCCTGCTAGCAGCTGGTCTGCAGACAGGGAACACTGGCAAGGAAGCAAGGCTGTGACGTTGGATGCGGGATATAGAGACACTGAATGGGTCACGATCGACACAGCTTGGCTACTGGCTGCTGACTTTGTGTTGTCATTAGATAACCCCTGGAACGCGAGTCAGCCAGCAGCACTGGGTGCAACAGCTAGCTCAGGTGAGCTCTCCCTGCCCTTCCCACCCATCCACTTTTGATGAAAGGGTGCCTTCCCCATCCGCTGAAAAGGCACCCCTTGATCATGAGGCTCCCACCAGGCACTCACCTGGTGGGGTGAGGGAGAGAAGAGATGGGTTGTGGGATCATCTTCGCTGGTGTCCTCACACCTTCTGGCACCTGTAGGAGTTCACGTTCGGTACGCAGAAGCAGCTGCTGAGCTACAGCTTCCCTTTTCTCTTGAGGTGTGATCTGGATGCGATGAGCTCTGGCTAAAGCTTCCTTCTCTATCACAGATGTGCTTACTGCCTGCGTGGTCAGGAGGAAGGCATGCAGTCTGGCTAGATTTTGTCTCTGTCTCCAAGCCACATGCTTAGCTCCTCCCTGTTGCTACATATTCCTGTAAAATCAGGACAGTTCTGTCTGACTATCTGAAGTGCTAGAGATTGGCCACAGATAGAGAGACCAGCTGGTAGGCGTTCAAGTGAGTTGAGAAATCTTGTAGGGATCTCCCCCGTGCATCTTCTTCATGTATTCGAGGTTGAACTAATGTCCAGATCTAAGGCAGGTCAGGTAGGGAAGAATTGTGTGAATGTGATTTGGTCCCCCAGGATTTCAACTGGCAGATCTAGTCCTGCTATCGGAAGGAGACGGGAACTGACAGGAGGACTGTGGCTTTCAGGCTTTTGTGTTAAAAGGTTTCCATTAGTTATAAGTGCTGGGAGGCATTGCTTGGGAACAAAAAAAGGGACAGAGTTTGCATGTTATAAGCAGAAAGGCAACTGCTTATAGACCACAGAGGCCCCTGCCCTGCAAATTAATTTCTGAATTACTGAATAATCTCTGATGACCACATAGTGCCAGGCATAAAGGGAAAACATTACAGCAGAGAGATGGACCATTTAATGTTCCACTGAGTTCTGAAAGACTATTTGTGCCTGCACAAGGTGCAAGGGAATAAAAAGGCCTCGAGAAATAGTCCTGGCTCTTACATTGTTTGGCGCTGATGTGCTTGATAGGTTTGGTAGTTTTAGGGGAGGAGAAAGGAAACGAGGAGGATAGCCTACTCCTTTAGAGGTGACCAGCCCATGGCTGGAACCAAAACCAAGAAGTACTACATCGTAGAGCCAGAACTAATCCTAGCTATGCCATGCAACCCAGGACATCCTCTCCAGAAGCATGACTATGGGTGGGCAAATGGGGTCCTGAAGTACCTTACTCTGCAGGTTCTAACTTGCTTTCTTGCAGTACCATGAATTCCTAGCTCTACAGAGCAAGGTGAGTGGGTCAAGGATGATTGCACACAGACTTCCAGGCCCTAGGCAAGCCATTCAAACTGCAAAAAATATGAATATGGCTGGATATAGCTGATATCTGATGCTGTAAGATGATAGTGGGTCTGTGGTAGAGCAGACTGCACGGAAGAGATTTGGACTGCTGGCTGCTGATGTCTGCCATTGCATTGGTAATGACCAGTGCCATGGAGGAATAGACAAAATGGAAAATAATCCTGTTAATATTGGAAAAGACCCAAAGAATGACCTAAACTGTCTCAGAAACTTTCCATGGAGCTCATCTCCCAGGTCACCTGCTATCACAGTTTCAAGAACCACAGAATCATTTTGGTTGGAAAAGACCTTTAAGGTCATCAACTCCAGCCATTAACTAACCCTAAAAAAGCTGCTATTAAACCATGTCTGTGAGCACCACATCTCTGCTTCTTTGAAACACCTCCAGGGATTCAACCACTTCCCTCAGGAGCTTATTGCAGTGTTTGAGAACCCTTTCAGTGAAGAAATTTCTTCTAACAGCCAGTCTAAACCCCTGGACTTGAGGAGGCCATTTCCTCTTGTCCTCAACCAGACCTTTGCACTGCAAAGCACTGTAGAGCAACTAGTGGTGTGTGAATATGCAGAGGTACCTGGACAGGCT
>VWYK01083433.1:0-26355 GCA_013399775.1 Semnornis frantzii | reverse complement strand
CACTTCACTTTGGGATATCAGTGTCTGCTATACCCAGCCCTGTGTGTGTTTATCATTCCTCCTGCCCTGATGGTCATCCGGATGCACACACAAATCCTGTTCTCTACGTGCAAAGAATGTGCGAAGGTTGCAGTGCAACAGATTTTACCAGAGGTGTAAAGTTGTTCAGGTGACTCCTGGGGCAGAATTTGTTTTAATCAAGCTAAGACATTTCCACCTGATCTAGTCAGCCTAAGCTTCCTTCACAGTCAAAGAACAATGCCAGCACTTCAACGTCATGACTCTTCTGACCAGGTTTAGATGTCTGCTTTAGGAGGTAGTGACTCCACTGACTGAACTGCATTGACTGCAAAAGGAGCCCAGGCTGGCCAGCTCAGATGAAGATGTCTACACCACTGATGTCTGTTTGCCAGGTGAGTCCCTCCTTTGGTAGCATAGCTAATGTTTTCAGAATGATAAGGGCTGCTCAAGAATTAAGATCCAAAACAGTTAAGGCACTTGGGGACATATTTCAGTCCGCCTCTCTCCTTAGTCTCCCTTATTACCTGGCAGTAATTGCATCTAACAGAGTCTAGATGATAATGGGAGTGGGATAAGGAGATTTTTACTCTTAACTAGCAGCCCAAAATGATCTATCTTCATAATGACCAAAATGTGTTAGCAGTAGATGGCCATGAATGGGTTGATTGCATCACTAATGGTTGATCACACAAAATGCCCTCTGGATTAACATTAATTGGTCACCTTGTTGGAGACTTCAGATGAAAAATCTGTCTGAACAGAGGTAGTGTTTGTCTTTAAAGGAGGTAAAAGAAAGCCTGAAGGGCTGGTTGTACAACCAGCAGATGTACAGAGTTAACCTGCCTTCTCCAAATGTTGTATCTGCCAAAGTCACTACGTCTGTGTCTGTCCTAATGGCTTTCTATTTCTTGTTTATAATTCAATATTTGATTATCTAAAATAGAGGTTACAGTCTTAGGGGTAGAAATTAGCTTGCTGTGTGTTTTCTTTAAGTCATTTTGTAAATTTCTGACTCCCACAGTTGGAGACTACCTGGCTTTAAGTGGCTTAGCAACTCTACTGGAAATAATACCAGGACTGGAAACCCACTATGGTTGCTAACAACATAGAGCTACACAGGATCTATAAAGAAAAGCAGAAAGCTGCAAGGCACAATGTTGTATCACCAGTCAATGTCAGAGAGCAACATAATACAGAAAGGCAAAGCACACTCCTTCCAAGAAAAACACACCGTTATATGCCATGTGGAAATTTTTATTTGCACTTAAGAAGGGAGAGAAACTAAAACTGCCTCTATAAAAGAACATATTATGAGATCCGAGAATGAATATTACACCATGAATGGAAAATTAATTTGTGAGGTGTAAAAGATATTGTTTAATGCCTTCCCTCACAAGGACACACAGTGACAGTTTTTATTTATCTCAGGAGTAATTACAAAGAGGGAAAATCTATCCTTAGGTCTTGTGCAGGCATAGCATAGAATAATGGGCTTTAAAAATTAGCCTTATAGATGTAGAAGCTGGGACAGACTGCCTAAAAATGTTGTCAGGTCTCCATCAATGGAAGCTTCTAAACTAGGACAGGACGAATACCTGACAGGAATAGTTCAACTCTCTATTCCTAGTTTGTGAGGTGATTTATTTTGTTTTGTTTCATTTTAATTTAATTTAATCTTAGTTTATTTTTTCAGAGAATCAGGACTTTATTACAAAAAGGTGGAGCACAATTCATCGTCTTTTACTGTGTGTAGAAGAGGTATACAGTGCCCTGATTTTGAGTTCAGTCAAACTACAGCAGTTCAGTGGAGGACAGCCCTGGAGCTGGTCATCCTGAAAGTTAGTGCTTACTGGGCAGCCCTAGCTGCAGAGCTGCAGTAAAGCTGAAGTGCTTGAAGAGATCTGGTAACTCAGATAAATGCATCTTCCCACAAACTCCAGATCTGTTCTTTATGCATTTTTGACAATTTCTAATAAATTTATCCTCTTAATATACTTTAAGGCTCTGTCTGTACTTCTGTCTATCCACTTCTGCCTCCTAGTCACTTAGCCTTCTTGCTCCCAAGCAAGAGTGGTTCACCCAAAAGTCTCTCAAACAGGACAGTAGATGCCCCAGTCCTTAGCCTCTGTTGTTGCTCCCAGTCCAGAAATTCAAGACACTGGGCTTCTGGAAGCAACAGCATGTCAACAGGTGCTGGTGCTGCTGCTGCAGGAGCTTAGACTTCCTCCTCAGCAAAGCCAGTGGTGCGTATCAGGAGTAGCTGTTGCTGTAAAATGCCACATGAGTCAGAACAAAAGTTCTCAGGTGGTTTATTTAGAAAACAAAATGAAAATCTGATTAATTACTGACTGCATTTATCTTAAATAGAATCATAGAATGGTAAGGTTGGAAGGGACCTCAAGGATCATCTAGTTCCAACCCCCTGCCATAGGCAGGGACACCTCCCACTAGGACAGGTCACTCAAGGCCTCGCCCAACCTGGCTTTGAACCCCTCCAGGGAGGGAGCAGCCACAACTTCCCCGGGCAACCTGTTCCAGTGTCTCACCACCCTCACTGGAAAGATATTCCTCCTAACATCTAGTCTAAATCTCCCCTCTTCCATTTTAAACCCATAAGAAGTTTTGCCTCTTTGGACTGAATTTCATTAAGGCATTGGGTATCTTGGATACAACGGTCTAAACATTGATAGAGATGTGAAAATATTGTTGCTTTTTCCTCATTGAGTTCAACAGCTTTTATATCTGCTGAGATGCAAGACATATGCAATGCGAGGAGGGATGCCCTATTAAACGCCTCGTCCTGGAACTCTACAATCTGTGTAGCTGCATTTGATGAAGACAGTGCTTGCAAAAAAGTATAAAATCTATAACAAATGGGGCATTTTGTGACAGACAGTGATGATGGCAGGCTGTCTCTGAGTATTTTGTTCCACCCAGAGCACATGCTGCTTTCAAGGCTTCTCTCCCACATCTCCTGCAGATTGGAAATCAGCCACTGAGTGTGGCTTTGAATAACTAAACAATAGGTGCTACTTCTTGCAAAGGCTCCGTGCCTGGGAGTGTGCACACTCATATATGAGGAAGGACTTTTTTCTTTCCTTTCATATTTCTGTATCACATTTCTGTAGCACAATGTGTGGATGAGGCTGATGTATTCAAGTTAATATATATGCAGATAGCAGAGACCATTAAATATACATTATCTCCTGCTACCAACAATCCCCAGTACTTTCACACTGCTGGACTCTGCATTTTGCTTGTGAATGGCTGATATTCTTGCCCTGTGAGGGTCAGAGCTTCCAAAAGGGTTAGAGTTTCCAAGGAGCAGGGCACTGCAGCTCCCAGCATGAAGGGCTAGAAGGTAATGCCAGTGAAGGGAGCTCAGCTTGCCAACATAACTGCTTGCACAGCCATGCTGTGAGCTAGATCAATGTGCTGCAAGGTGAACTGACCTGTCTTGAAAATAACCTGGTTAAAAAGTTGGATTTTTCTGACCCGCCTCACATCACGTCCCACAAGAAGTTGCATTGGCACAACTGAGGAGGCCACACAATGCGCTGTGCTTCATGTTTAAGGGAGTAATGCCATTTAAAGTATCTCCAGCTTTTGTCTGTTAGCATTATTGAAGTGAAGAGGAGGTTGTGTCCAGCCATTGTAGCTGCTTGCATTGGCACCATCTGACAATGTGATGTGGCAGCAGGAGGTTGTGGCTGCTCCCTCCCTGGATGTGTTCAAGCCCAGGCTGGATGAGGCCTTGAGTGACCTGTTCTAGTGGGAGGTGTCCTGCCTATGGTGAGGGGTTGAAATTAGATGATCTTTGAGGTCTCCTCCAACCTGAACCATTCTGTGGTTCTATGAATGTTGTTTGTTACTCTTCTGGTAGTGACAGTCAGCAGGGAAGCAGTGTTTAGGGGTGCCTTACCTCACTGCCACAAATGGGCAGAGATTGCCATGCAGATCCCTGCTGCTAAGCATGCATCAGAATCCATTGCTGTCAGTGCCAACCAGTCCTGAGTACAACCAGTCCTGAGTACAACCAGTCCTGGTGGCAAGGGGCAGAGTAGAGCACTTCAGTTTTGTGTGGTTTGGCCAAAAGCTGCTGTCATCTTTGGGGACAAGAAGAAGCAACTCAGGGTGGAGGGATGGGTAAAGGTCTAGGTATGAAAATTTTTCTCTTCAGGCTTCTAACCATGAGTCACAACAGTCTTTTCACTAGGCTGGGCACAATGTCTAGCTGTCACTGTAGCATCAGGTGTTTGCATCATGGTGAAAATGTGCTGGAAAACACTTTAAAGCACATTACAATGTCAGAAGCCCTTAAATTAGTGAAAGCATTTTGAATTATTCTAAAGTGGGTTTAGTTCAGATGAAATATTTTTCTTGGCTTCTAACCATGACTTTGAAACCACAAAGAAGCAAGCCACAAGGTAGAGGCGTGTTTGGCTTGACCTTGGCCTGGACATGCAGTGTGATTTATAAGCCCTGATCATGCCAAGCAAAAGGAATGTCCTGAACAGTTTCACTTACCATAGTAAGCATAGTCAGCAGCTCATGTCCATCGTTTGAGAGCAAAGAAATATAAAGCAGATTCTTCTACCAGTTAGAGGAACCATTTCAAGGAATGGCTCCATTTAGTTTTGTCAATCACTGGGAAAAATACACCTTCAGATGTAGATGCATAAACAGACAGGAAAGAGGAGAGTAGCACTAAGATGCTGACTCAACACTTAACAGGCAGGCATGTGCTAGCCTAAGGCTCTCAGTCTTGTTTTGCTCAGAGGCACAGTTGTGTGGGAAGCCACACGACTGCACTTCAGTGGCGCCTGCAGTCAATGCATTTGCTCCTGTAACAGCGCTTGTCTTCATTTAGCTTAACTGCAAGTGCTTGTAGCCTCAGTGCTAGTTCAGCATAACATCAGGAAATGTTTCTAGGCATTCTCTTACATCTAGCTAATCATAAACTAATCTACCTAACAATAAACACTAAGGAATTAAAAATATTCTTCTCTGTCTTTTCAGTGGCAGGCAGATCAAGAGCACTTTGTCAGACTTAAAATTAAGTCTGAAAAATTAAACTTTGGAATGCTGTTGTTAGTTAATTGAGAAGCTGATTAATAAGAGAGGATGAAGTGCTTGCAGAAATCTAATGAGGTATAGCTAGTCCTTTTAGGTAAAATTGAGACATGAGTCACATTTTTTCTTTATTAAACAAAGGACAGATTCTACTGCCATTAAAATAAACAGGAATGCTCCTGGTGGAGCAGCTTTACATTTACTGAACATCTCGTAACCATTAGAAAGCTTGGGTCAACTCTTCAGTTACTGGTCAGTGCACATGTCCAGAGGGAGTTTGCTATACTGTGTAGGTAATGAAACATTGGATGAGCAGAACCTTGCAGCTTCAGACCCACAGCACTTTTGTTTAGACCTTTCCTAGCAAATTAAAGAGAGCAAAAGTTTCGCGAGGGCTACAAAACTATTGACTGGTGATATGCAATGTGGCCTCATACAGAGTGTAATTTGGCACAGACTGTATTTCAAAATAGGAAGAGAAGGTGTCTGTGATGCTGTAACACCAAGGTAAAGCTCTAGGGTAGCGCAGCATGGCAGCATACATTGTATTATTCACATGAGAGAGTGGTGGTCAGCCCCCTGTTCTTGTGCAGAAAACCACTTGGTAGAGCAGATATTCAAAGGAAAACCAATTTATGTATCATTGCTGAATGACTTCCTTCCAGCCACCTGGGTTGTTACTCTATCAGGCTTTTAATTAGAACTGACAATTAAAATGGGTGTCCTCAAATTAGTCACGTCTTTCAAGACAGCTCCTTGTGCAACACAGCACCACGGGAGAGCAGCTTTGAAGTTGTAGCTGCCCAGAATAAATCACAATGTTTGTCAAACTTATTTTCTCGGTCCAGAAATGGACTTGAAATATGATGGGGGGTTTTATGTTTTACCAGAGAGATATATTTCACATGCTCCCAGCTTTCTTTTCCATTTCCTGAAATTATAAAAGGGGCTGTAAGAAGCCCAGATGGATGAACAATAAACCCAAATGGTTCTTCTCTCTCTTGTAGAGATCTTAGAGCTGGCTAATACGAACTGTGATCAAAATGTTTTGTATGGTTGGGACCTCTGTGGGATTTCCCTTCTGGATACATTCTCTCACTTCCACCTTTCCCTTAAAACAAGAATCAGAACAATTTCCTGAGTAATTCATTGATCTTTCAGTAAACTTAAAATTTTATATGATTTATTAAACTTATTTTGGAAGGGCCAAAGGGTGAAAAATAATTGAGGAGGAATGACAGGTATGCACACTGCCACCATCACATAAACCTCATGTCCTTAGGAAAGCACAAAAGTAAAGTAGAAAAGACTGCATGAGGTATTTCTCAGCATCATTCCATTGCAGACATTTTTGCAATGCGGTGCAGCTCCCATGCATCCTAAGTAGCTGTCAGGTTTTGTGATATAGGATTAAAACAATCCTGTTGTAAAGACTCATCATGACAGTGCTTAAAAGTGCCATGGCTGTCAGCTCAGAAGTCTTCTTAAAGTTGGATGGTTGGCATGGTATCATCTTTTCTTTTTTTTTTCATTGACCTAAATCAAGTATTGGATGGCTCAAGACTTCTCCCTCTATGATCTCAAAGGAGGGATTTTGTTGTGTTTTTAATGTCATGTTCAGCTATTGGTTACTTTATGCTGAGCTGTGAACTGTGTGGTTATTGGGAGCTGCATTAAAAGCCAGAGAGTGCCTCTGTTTTCAAGAATATCTATCACTCCAGTGTTCCAGCCACTTGACTGCTTGTAGAATACATTTACAGCCACACAGGATACGTATCTGACCTGCAGACATCAGTGATGAACAAATCCAAATTGTCCACAGTGAAGAGATTAAAAAAATTATGGAGGGTGAGTGAAAAATCTGCATTAGTCTATGCTCTAACAGATAAATTTCAAGCAGATAATGTTGATGTTTGAGGACAAGCTGTCCTGCTGCATGCCTGGTATTTGTTCTGAGTTTTCATTGCAGGGTTTGATTGTGTGTTTGTTGTTTTGCGTATTAGTTGTATCTTTGGAGATTTCTGGAGCCATTAAACATTCAGGTTAATGTGACTTTTGAGGAAAGTTTTAAGGAATTTGAAACAAGAACAACATCTATACAGTAAAAACTCTTGAGGAAACTAAGCTGAACTGATTTCCTCTGTGGCCTTCTAAAATGCTGTTTAATGGTGGATGAACATAAAAAAAGTATTACCAAAAAAAACCCCAAAGCCAAAACAAAACAAACCAAACCCCTCTTGTTCCCTTAGGCTGTACTTTAGAGCTATGATATATTGTAGAGCTGATCTATATGAGACTTGCCCAAAGCCCATGTAACACTGAAATCTAATGTGGTGGTCAAATGAATTAAATAGTAATGGCAGGGCATATTTACTTTACAAACAACTGTGTGTGCTATAGGTTGGAAATGTGACCACAGAGAAACTGAAGAGATGATTATGATTCGGTACCAAACGTGATGTTAATTTGGTGCAACAAGTAAAATGAGCATCTCTCTGAAGCCTCATAAACTGGCTTGTTATTGAGTTTTCTTGAGAAGTTTAGGCTCAGTTTTCCCTGACATTGTATGATACCAGTAGTAGTCATTTTAGAAGTAATTTTAAAGTTATTGAATCAATTTGTTTGAATGCTTTCAGAAAATGAGTCTTTGACATCAGTTAATTAAGCAGCGCAGATTGTTGTGTATTATTAGTTAAATAATGTGTGAGGTTTCCCTGATCTGAAAAATCTGTGGGCTTGCTTTCTGATTGTATTGATTGGAGTGTTTAAAAGTAGCTTTGAGCTGAGATTGCATCAGTGATGAGAAATGGTTGATTTGTGTAATACACAGCAATTTCCAGTCGGGACATTGAACAGTAGAGGATTTCCATAGTTTTTGAGTCTGCCTTCAGATAGAGGTAATGTCTCTATTTACAGTTTTGTTTGTTGAGAAGTGTTATTGCCTAAGTGAAAATTGTATTTTAATCATCATACAAGTTTCATTTATGCAAACAGGCACAGTCCCCTTAGAAATTAAAACAAATCCATTAAGCATAAGTAGATATTCTATCACATTAAGTGACATGAGATAATTACCACAGTCAAAGCATGGTACTTAAATGGACTCAGGGAGCAGTTTAGTTTTAAGAAGCAAAATGTCCTTCTTGGATAGAAATATTTTATTTGCATGTAGCTGTGTGCTTCATTGTGCAGCTGAACATTTTGTCCTTTACCTCCTATTTGTAAAAGCTATTAAACTGCAGGCTATTAAGCATCCTTTAATTGACACGTTTTCTGTTCTTATCCCTAAAGCATTTCTCTCTGTTCCGTCATTTGGGTACCTGATATTTCAGAGTAATATAAGCTCAAAATTAAATTTCTGCACCAGCAAATGCCAGCTTTAAATGCTGCTGTTTCTTTTTCTCCTGTTTCAAACTATTCTGGACAGAAGGATGTCAAAATCTCCAAGAGGGCTTTTATGACTGGAATTAAAACAAATGTGTAGACCTTTTATTGTGCAGAGTGTGCATTTATAATAAGCCATAATATATTTATGCAGGAGATTATATGTCTCTGATATGGCACACACTCCCTTCTTCCACTTAACTCTCAGCATTAACTTGCTCAGTATTTATGGATATATCAAAATTGAGATTTACACTACACTTATCATTAACATCCCTTGCAATATCTCTCCATAGTTCTCACCATCCTTCAGAATCCAGTCATAAAATGAAGAGATTAACAGATAATTAAATTAAATCCTTAATTATTTGGGGATGATAAATTCACTGTGTGATTCCAGAAAGGTATAGAGAGCCTTTTTCACAGGCAGTATAAATTGAAACCAGTAGAGCTATGATGATTTATGCCTGCTTGAGGATCTGACTCATACTGTTAATTATCTATTCTTCTTTTAAAAACATATTAATAAAAAACTGGATGTAGGAACTGTTTATTAAATTATGAAGCTTTCAAGATCTTTTTGAAATATTATGTACATTTGAAGAAAGCATTGCTTGAAAAGTATCAGTATTTTTAAATACAAAATAGAATGTCCTTCAGCAAAAGGCAGGGAAACTTCACTTTTGTTTCTCCAGTGGTTTCTGACATCCATGGGAAACCTCTCATTGTTTTCAATTAATTCTTGATCTGGCCTGTGCTTCATGCAGATCTCCAAAGTGATGGCATATATCACTGACAGTTAAGTCTTCCAAGGTGTTTGGCAAGTATTCACTCCTGCTGCTGAAGTGGCTGGTAACTAAACACTCTTGAAAATGTGGCCAACTCAACTAATTAAGAACAGAAAGCCAAACTTACTAAAAAATCCAAACCCCTCCAAGAAAACCAAACAGCAAAATTAATTAGAGGGTCAAACCCAGCAGCAGCAATAAACATTCAGTCCTCCAGTACTCAGTTCTTGAAAAAACCCAAATTTCTACAGTCATTATAAAGATTACAGATAGTTACAGTATCTAATGGGCATCTGGGCTGTTGTGAAGACTAAAGGTTATAATGTTTAACTTACATCCTGAGCTGTTTTGAGAGCTCGTTAGTAACGCTTGTTAATGATGCAGGGATGTTTGGTTAACACTTGCACCAAGCTTGGGAGGAACACTCTGCCAGGTTTTGTGAGTAATAAAAAAGTAAAGCAATCCTCATGGAAACACAAAAATTGCTAGGAAAGTGTGTAATGGCTACTTCAGATCCACCCAGTCTCTTGTGTAAACCTCTATTTAGAAAATATGTAGAGGGCACTGTATTTACCCAATAGTACACTCTATTGTGATCCATCATACCTGCAAGTATTTCAGCATCATATAGTTTTAATGGATTTTTGGACCAACAGACTATGGTGACTGTAAAAACCCTATTGTAGTCTTCCATGCCAAGTATTTGAAGTGATATATGGTGTAAATATGCATTAAACAAAAAAAAAATATCTGTAATTTACTCTGGAAAATGCTTATGAGGGTGGGCTGAAGCAATTTGTACTCTTTGGGAGCAACAACTGGAATTTTCAGTCATTCCATCAGGAGGCTGTACTTTCCTACTATATCATTTGTGTATTTTAAGCCATAAATTGGTATGAAAACCCTGATTCTGGAGCATTTTTTTTTTTTGTCTTGCCACTTCTCAGAAACATATCTTGGTAAATATTGGTTTAGGTGGCTTGTGTTAGTATGCATAGGGACTGAGGTGTAAAAAAGTCTTATTGTAGTGCTTGTAAAATACATTATCATTTTGAGGAATTGTAGCCTGACCTCCCAGCCTCAAAAGCAGCAAGGCTGAAATGTTTAAACTTGTTAACAGGATGTATATCTACTCTTGCAATCCTAACTTTTACCTAGGAAGGCTTTCACCCTCCCTCGAGTGGCAGTTTCAGTGCCGAGGCTCAGGCTGTCAGTGCAAGTTCAAGACATTGTATCCTCATATGTTCTCATTGCTCTCCGTAATACATCCATCAGGTAGCAATATGGTCTAGCTTTAAAGCTTTTTGGAGAAAGCCTTTTCTTCTCTGCAGTGTGCAGACTGAATCTCTGGGTCATGTTGTGTCATAACAACATGCAGGGGCTCTGCCTGTTCTGCCCAAGAAAAGATATGCACATAGTAAATGGTTGTGGCACAAATTCTGAATGAGTAAAGATGGATTTAGGAAGGGAGTATGCATCTCAGAAAATTGCTTAATGGCTTCTTTTCTGCCTGTCCTTCTAGCAGCTTTTAACAGGAGACTAATGAGAGCAAAAGCCCATCAATCAGCATCCCTTCCACCCTTTCATTTTCAAGGATGCCTTTCCTCCTGTGCAGCCAACACTAATGGGAGAAGGATGGCTGAGAGAAGAGTGGGCAAGAGGGGAGGATGCATCTGAAAGTCTTCAGCACAGGCAGGCAAGGAAGGGTTTGAGCAGCCTCTGGCCTCTGAGCTGAACACCTCCTCCTTTCCTGCAGTGGAGAATGAGCCTGCAGCACCCATGGATTCCTGCTCAGGGAGAGTTGGAGCAGCCCTCCCGCAACATGAGCAGCGGGGACCTGCCCGATGATGATCTGGTTAGTGCTGGCAGGTAGGAATGGAGGTCTGAGAGGCACAAGGGCAACAGAGACCCCTGGAGTCTGAGGTACAGAGGTGGGAGGTGAGTTGGGAGAACTGCATACTGAGTTGGCACAGGGCAGCAGAGGGTTTAGGATCTCTGGTTTTATTGGGTAGTCCTCCCTTTGCTTTCTCCTCTCCACACCTTTGATGACCTTCTGATCAGCTGGTGGAGGAAAGGAGGAGGAAGGAGGAATTTGGATGCAGCAGCTCACAAGAACAGTACTTCAGCTGGGATTAACTCATGTCCTTCAGTTTCCTTTGTTCTCAGGTAAGGAACAACAGTGATTTATGCATCTTGTAGTCCCCGTGTTTGATGAAAGATTGGGCCATTTCCCCTTGAACCCTCCTACTTTCAAAGACTTCCGATGCCTGAGTCAGGAGGTTCTGCTGTTCTCCCCTCAAGACTTCTGGTTTGTGCCCTGGCCCAGGTCTCAGCCACACTGAAAGGACTGGCTTGGAAAGGGCTCAAACAACTGAACCAGGAAAACTAGTAAGTGTCAACCAACTGAGCATAAGTTGCATCAATCACATTACTTTCAGTTATGAAAGTGAAAATGTCCAAATGTTCATGTTCAGGAGGTCGTCTGGTGCTGCTGCTGCGTTTGTGATGCATTTTTCTGCTGAGGATGGCTGAAAACAAACTGCATTGATTGATTCAAAATAATAATGGAAAACATTTTAATGGGTACTTGAGCATGGCAATTAGTGCTACAGAGGTCTTCCTTGCAAAGACAGGTTTGCTTCAACTCATCTTAGTTATTGAGGGCCTGTCTTTTGTGTTGTGAAACTAGTGAAACAAACTATAAATCAATAGAAATGTAGCTTGCAGGTATTGCTGTGTATTGCTCCTTCTATAACTCTTGTGGTGTTTCTAATTGCACTTAACTCTTACTATCTGGTGTATTGGTTAAAGATGGGAACTACTTAATTTACTACATATGTAAGTGTCTATCGCTGCTTATTCTCCAAGGTCAGTAAAGGACTCCCAGCTATGGTAAAGCTGTTAAATGTAAACTGGATTAAAGAATTTACACACACTTATGAATCTCAGTGACCAGGCTTTAAATTACTTGATTTAATTTTTTTAATGGTCTTTGTAGAGCAGTCTACAAATATGTCCCACTGCAGCTTTAGATTAAGAAGCAGAACAAATGAAATCACACATTCTGTTTTAAAATGCTGCTTCTGCTTTCCATTTGAATTTTGCAAACCCCTATGGCTAAAAAGCAATATTGAAATTTAACACACTGGTCCTGCAAACCCTTATTCACATAAGTGATTTCACTCATGACAATGGCCCTTTGAGTTTCTGTGGAGGTTAGCCATAAAATTAAACATATCCGTAAATGTTTAGTGCACCACCAAGCACAATTAATACATTTCATTGTTAAAAAAATGAGTAAGGTTAGATGTTTGCTATCTTGATAACACTGTGAGTTTTTGGTGTAGAGTTGATTGTAATGTAGCTAAGCCACAGTTACACAGATCAGGAGCCTACAAGTGCTCTCCTGTTGGACTCTGCATTCATCTACTTCACCTGTGGGATATACTACTCTGGCAATTAACTGCCAAAGAGACCTTCCTGTGGAGAAAGGTCCCAACATTTTGACTGTCTTTGCAGTTTCTTTCCATTTGGAGCTTATTTTCTCTGGGGATATAGGAGAGTTTATTAACTTTGCTTTAGTTTGAGTTACAGTCATCCCAGGAATGACATCAGGATCTCTTTAGAACAGGGGCAGCATTTTAAGCAAAATTTAACAGAAGAAATAATGCTCTCAAATTATCACAAAGCAGTTCAAGCACTTCAGCAGCATGCAGCTGAAAGAAAAAAATCAACAAGTGAACAAAAATGTGTGTTTAAAACTTTTTTTTTTTTGGTTCACTTGTTTGGGCAATCACTTTTCACTTGCGACCTTCATTCCAGAACAGAACATGCTAAGGGGTTGGCTGCACCTCTGTCTGGAGGTCAGTCTTGCTGATGCTGTGCTAAGGGCTCTTTGTCATCCCTGTTAGCAATGACAGCATGCCCTACAGAATTCACTGTAGCATTTCTAGTTGGCATTTGCATCATGAATGATGAGATCTGCGGTTTCTGGAGTAAAACCTTGGCCCACTTAATGTCTTTGGAAGACCTCCATCAGCTTTAATAGGTCAAGAGTGAGATGCTGAGGGTCTTCTGGGTGAAAGCATCTCATTTAACAAGGCATGTGGCACAGGGTCTTAGCTACATTGCTTGTAGAGCTCGGTAGCTCCAAGTATTTTGCTCGTTTAAATGAGTTGCAGCATGTTATTAATTGATTTAATTTATTTTTTAATCAGAAAGAGAGGTGAAAGAAGAAGGCCAGCACTGCAATCTAGCTCTCCTGTTCAGGGGCAACATGAGCAGCTTCTCAGATTTTGCATTATTTACCCCTAGAGTGTAGGGACTTCTTTCCACAGCTTAATCTTCTGGTGTTATTTTCTGACAGTGCCCACGTGAGCTTCACCAGCATGTGTTTAGCTCCCATGGACTGAACTCAGCACTAACAAAACAATGACAGGGAGCCAGTATTTTGTCTTGGACTGATTTTATATAGTCACAGTGATCTTTGTAGAGTGCTGGGGTTTGTTAAAATACAGGCTCTGTATGCCCCTGTCGGATACAGGAACTGGAGTGTGGTCCCCCAGCTTAAGTTCCTAAATAAAATCTCACCTTTTCCTTTTCTTTCCAAGCAGAAAAAAAGGAGGAAAGCCATAAACACTTTTGTGTTCCTAAAAGTATTAATGGGGAGAAGTTGAAATGCAATGTATTTATATTCAGCAAAACCAGGTTTTTATGAAAAAACAGAAAAAAAGGTACTTTTTATTGATGATATTTGAAACACTGACAAAATGCTAGCAGAAAAGAAAAGCTCCCATCTCACACAGTTTTAGTACTACAAATCACTTCCTCACAAGTGGGATTTGAGGGTTTCTCTGCCTAAGCAGAGACTGTCAGTGGGTTGAGTGGCTCTTGATTGGAAGCTTTGTGGTCGTTTTCAGGGCCTGTTGAGACAGGTGAGCCTTCCTGCTCAGCACTCTGCCATGGTCCCAGCACAAAGGCAGATCTCAGATCATCTTTGGGACATGCTATCACCCAGAGAAGTGAGGGCTCCCTGGAATCTAGTGGGACTGTGGGTGTCAGGCTGTGTTGTGACAGCCACTGAAGCTGATCCCCTCTCCCATACAAAACACTGAGGAGGGAGCAGACCTTTCCCTTTTGCTGGCATCTCAGGTGAGAAATGCCTTTCTTGCAGAGGCTTTGCTATATAACTCAGTTACAGTTTGCTTCCTCTGAGTGGAGGGCAAGTGTTTATTACCCCAGGGCTCATGCATCTTTGATACAAAGGAGCTTTCACAATCAAAGAAGTGTGTGAGCCTGGTCCAAGCCAGCACCTGAGGAGCAGCTCTGCTGGTTAATCTTGCATGTGCCCTGTGCTAAACTGAACATGTAATCAGAACATTTGGTAGGTTATACTCATGCAAGCTACTGTACAGAATTTAATGGCAAATACAGCCAGTGAAGGCCTGCTTGTAATCATCTATGCTGCATGTTGTTTGGGTTTGTTGGGACTGTACTGGCACTCCTCTTGACCCTGTCTCCTTAGGGGATAATAGTGATGACTTCTCCTTTGCCCAGCAACAGCGCTGGAGGGTGGGAAGGTGAAAGTATCCTTGAAGTGTGGTGCAGAATATCTGTTTGGTAGATAATTGGTGCATTTAGAGAGGGTACAGGATTAATGGTATGGTGTCCTTCTGGAGGGAAAAAAAAAAAAAAAGTAAAATTGCACACATTAGAGAAGCAGTGTTAATAGCTCTGCATGCCTCTGCAAATGCAGGAGTTTGCATAATTACACAGATTTGGTGAGTGTGAAAGCCATGTAAAAGTGATGATTTCTGATGGCAGTATAAACAAAATGGCAACTTCTTCAGTTCATAAAGAATTTGTTTATGCAACTCTGGAGTTTACTGAACTCTAATGGCTTGCTCCCTTTGCTGTGAGAGTGTTTTACTAGGCACTCTGGCAGATTTTTTTCTTTGCTTGCAAAAGTTGATGTCTTGAGGCAGGAGGACTGGCTTTTGCCCATGCTTCATATCACATGGCAAAAAGAGTGATCTCCAGCCTAGGCTAAATACACTATGGTGGTCAGCTCCTTCCTCTCCAGGGAATTTTGGACACTTTTACACAGGTTATTCCATCTCACTACTACAGCAAGCAGCTGCTTCAGACATACCATTGTATTTATGGCCATTTTTCTCCCATTCTGATTTCCTTCTGTCACTCTTGGCTTTCAAACAACTCTTGTGTGAGGCAAGGGGGACAAGGGTTTCTGTGTGTTGACTCACTTCTCTGATACCACCAAGGAGGAAGGGCTCTTGCACGCTTCTGAGATCAGTCTTAATTTTGTCATTCTTGCTCACTGCTGAAAAGGAGTTTAGTTTTCTGCACAAAAGAAAGGACTACATTGGGAGCTGAGTGATGCCAGCAGGCACCCTTGTGTTGGTAGAAAGCCTGAAGGCGTATTTAACCAGAGGATGGATGGGTATCTGCTAGGGCACTGTTTGAGAACATGTAGCTTAATTCATTCAGCCACAGGGGAGAAAAAAGGTCTTTGTTGATATGCTGACTGTCTCAACCATCTGGGAAAGCCATTTTTGATATCAAGAGCTCTCTATCATTCGAAGTACCCATTTGTTTTGAACATCTCTGTTGTGTTAATGTACTGAAGTAGCTGAGCTGCATTAAGTGTAGGAAAGCTGCATCTCAGCTTTACTCAGAGATGTACTCAGAGAATGAAGAGGTGCAATGACTCAGAAGAGGGTGCTCTGATTTACTCCAAGATGGTACTTCCATCCGGGCTTTGGACTTGTGCAGTGCTGTGGCCTTAGAGGAGACTTTGTTGGCCCCTTGGGAATATGTGCAGACTCCTAGGATGGATAGTTATTAGTATGATAGAATTTATGATCCTGGTTTAAAGCAGGAATCTGATCTGTACAGAGTGTAGTCAGGATTTCCAGTGAGCATTTCTTGCCATTCCTTCTCGTGTCCTGTTGTTGCTCACCTTAAAGCTTGGAGCAAGCACTTGCTGGACCACATGAGTGAAGCAGGTTTATAGTTGTTTCCTGCAGCTCACTGCTTTTATTGCTTCTGTGGAAGTGTTCCTGAAAACTAAGTATCTCTCAAATAGTAACTTGATGGACAATAAGTAGATGGGACTCTCTTCAACCACTGCTACAGTTTCAGGCTGTGTATAGCAATTGATAGGGCAAGAAGTCCTCTTGCAGAAGGACATCATTCCACTGCCTTTCTTTTGGTGAAGAGCAATCCCTCCTGTAGCATATCAAGACTGATAGATGGCTGCAAATAAAAGCCACAGACTGAAGTTTGTTGGCATTTTTTTTTCTTCACAGAGGTACTGCAGAGAACTGTGACAGATTTCCAGCTCTCAATTTCAATTGTGTTCCCTGTCAGCTCTGCCACAATCATTTGTTTGCTCCGAAAATGAAGCGCTAGTGGCATATATTACTGAGAATAAACTCAGCTTATTTTAAAAGCAATAAATTAATAAAGTGAAGCTGAGTTCTTTTTTGGAAGACACATAGAAGTCTCCTCAGAAATCACAGAATTTGTGGTGGCTCATAAATTCTTTATGGATTCTTCTTCAGCAACATTTTGCCTTTCAAATATGACCAAGCTATTGCTGATTTATAACTATTTGGTTTAGTCATTTTGATGCTACAAAAGATGATATATGAATACTGTAGAAATTAAGTATGGCAAATGTCTCTGCTTTCCCAGTGCACTCCTCTAAGGCTTGATAATTGCCTCATATTTTGCATTTTAGATATGTATGCACAGTAATTCTGACCATTGCGGATTACAGACTTCTTTTTCCAGTGAGGCTGCATACAGGGTGTCCACTGAGCATATCTGTGATGCTCTCTAGGTTCAAAGACTGTGCAGGTTGCTCTTGCTGTCCTGTGCATGGAGCTCCTCTGAGTGATAACCTTAATCAGACTCTAGTACCTGAATTTTACAGTGGCTATGCCCTGCTGACAGAACTACCCAAAACTCAGGGATTACAATTCTTACAGCAAGACTCAGCCTGCTGCTCAGGCCAGCTACTAGATTCTGTGGAAGGTCCTCTTGTACTCATTTCTTCTCTACACTTTTAACTCTGCCTCTGTATAAACTGATGATGTTTTTACTGTTTCTGTTTATAAGCACTTTAAAACCACTGACCTGTTCCAAGGACCATGTCTGAGTAGCCAGACATGGCTTGCAGAGGTTTTGAGAGTGAGTTGTATGCAACTCATTACTAAAAGCTCTCAGGTTCTTTCTTTCACCTGCTGCTGCTGGTAAGTCTGTTCCCCATCACTGAGAGTGCAGGGACCTGTAGAAGTTCCCTGAGGAGTTTACTCCTTGCCTTGGGATACAGCAAATCTGGGCACAACCTCGTACCCAAGGTGCTCTTCCTCAAAGGCAATGTGGATGTGTTGCTGCTGGTACCCTTCAGATCTGTGCAAACTGTGCCTATTTTCCTTCCTCATTTTCTTCACACCTAATTTCATATCTGCCTGTTGTACACCAAGACAGTGCAAAAGGTACTCTGCCTCCTTTTTTGTGATAGAAGTATTCCTAAGAATATCTTGAAGAGGTCCCCTTGACCTCCCTCTACCATACCAAATCCAGAAATCACATTTGCCTTACCCTTCTTTGTTTGGCTTCCTGCTATGAATTAGTTTGTTTCCTTCAGCACTCTTTCACAAAGCAAGAGGAAATGCTCAAAGGATTGGAACAATTAGTGTAAGAATGAATGTTAAAACATGTATAAAATGCTTTGATTCAGTGATGTGGAGATGAGTTTATAGCAGTCTACATATTTAGGAAAGATGTAAACATGAGGGAAATGAGAAAATATTTGTCATAACACGTTGGAGTTTAATTTATGTGTAGGGAATGAAATTTTAAATGGAATAATGTATGCTGAATATAAAGCAAATCTTCCTCCCTGCAACATTTCTTCAGCTATGGAATAGTTCCCAGGGATGCAGCTAAATCCCTTTGCCATTACATGAAAATTTTCAACTGACCTAGAGGAAGCACTAAAATATTGATTTAGGAGAGCAGTCTTGCATCAGTAAAGAGGTGGTCTGAATGATCTAATGGTTGGGCTTGTTTTCCATCACTAATTCCCCAGATCAAATCATCTTTGAACTTGGCAAGATCTGCAGAGGGTAAACAATCTCCGAGACGCAGTTTCTAGTTTTTGTGCTATGCAGTGAGGATAAACAGTGACTGCTGCAGTGAGCCTTCATGAGGCTATGATGGTACCACGTCTAATTGCTCTGCAGACTATGTTATATTTTAGTTTGATGCTGCTGAGGAGGGAAAGTAGAAGTTTCTTATTTCCTTACTGCACCAGCAATGCTCAAAATGAGAATGCTAAAGTTGTTCTAGAAGAAGCAGTGTGCGCGGAACGTGGTTGATATGGGTGCAGAGAAAACAATCTGTTAGACTGCCTATAGCAAAATTTATTCCTCAGCCCTTCTACAATATTTAGAAATTTCACAGGACAACTCAAACAGTAATTAATTCTTGAGCAGCCCTCTGAGGCAGGCAGACATCAGTTACCTCATTTTACAGGCTATGTTCCTCAGAAGGATGGAAATCTCCTGCAGAGTTAAAGGCATGGTGTGAATATGTACTGCTGTATGTGCTGGAATTACTGGGCACCTGTCAAAACCAGCTTACTTATCAGGGTCTACAAATGAGTTTAGATGCCTGGCACTGGTTGTCTAGATTAGAAAACTGTCTCTTTACACACCAGCTCGAAGGAATTGATGGCAAAGTCACCATTATAAAGTACAAGCTTTTTCATCCACTCCAACTTTTATTCCTAGTTGCTTTTAAACAGGCATCCCCCATTGCAGCACTAGAGCTTGTTTCAGAAGGTTTTTAACAGCATCTGCCCAAATAAAGCTCTCCTTGCTGAATGTGCAGTGGGCAGATAAGGGAGATGGGCCAAATCTGGAGATCCATGGGCTACGATGCTTCCCCAGGCTTGCACAGGTCACAGCAGTGCTGTCCTCCATGCCTGGCAGTTACCCACACAAGTGCAGAGCTCCTGCAGCCCCATCACTCAGCCAAGAGCTGTCATGACAGCTTCTGAAAGCTGAAGTCTGTCCCTTCCCAAAAGTCCATCACTGACAGTAGTTTGGAGTAGCACTTCAGCTGATGTGCACCTAATGATGGTTTGCTTTATCAAAGTACATACAGAATTAGAGAATCATTTAGTGGTTTGGGTTGGAAGGGATCTTTGAGATTATCTAGTTCCAACCCCACTGCCATGGGCAGGGACACCTTCCACTCAGATTGCTCAGAGCCCCTGGCTTTGAATATTTGCAGGAATGGAGGATCCATAACCTCTGTGTGCAGGTGAGTGTCTGAGACCATTTGACATAACACACCCACATGTGGTTTGCTGTGTAGACTCAGGATGTGAGGTGGGAACATATTTCAGAGGAACAGCATTTTCCAAAGAGGTGAAGCTCTTACAGTACTAAACACAAACCATTTTACTCTGAATTTAGACACTTGGTCATACAGAGGTAATGTGACATTTATGCATTATGGTCACTCAATATATGAATGTGTGGTTATGTGGACAGGAAGTGGTGAAGAAAATAAGTCTTGCAAGGAAGAGAATTTGTTAAAATCAACACAACAAAAGCACAACAGGCAGGTAACCTAACAGGGAAGAAAATCTTCCCTGACATAGTTCAGAGATAAATATCAAGATTCAGGAGAGGTTTCAGGCCATCTGCTAATGTAAAGCAGGTTCAGTGCCAAGAAACACCATCTTGGTACAAAACCAATCTGCCTTTTATTATCCTGTAACTTGTAGAAAGTTAGATTAATTTCTCTAAGGCAACTAAATATGGCATTATTAAATTATCTTAATACAAGCATGGTAAACAGATATCCAGACGGCTTATATGAACTTATTTTACTCTGTAAGATAATGAACATGTTTATTCACTTTGGAACTCAGCTGGCTTTCTGACTTCTGCCTATAGAAAGCTCCAGGCCACTTCTTTTGAATCTCTTTACTTCTATTGTTTCCTAGAATTCCTTTGTTAGTAGCATAACTAAACAGAAGAGATGAAGCTTGCGGTAGTTATTGTCTATGCTAAGCTCCTTCGTGCATTGCTGTGCTCCTCTGGTTATCTTACATTTTCCCCTTGTATTTCCTTCTGCTCAGTAATGTCTATGGGACTACAGAAAGACTCAAGATTAAATGATAGGATTGCACTTAGCTTAGTCTTTCTGGCGTTCTTCAGAGCTATTTAGGATTTAGGTCAGTCATCTAAGGATTCATCTCCTAATGAGCAGAAAGGTTTGCTTTGAATCATTAAGTCTCACAGGTCTCTTCTTCCCACATCTCTGAAGCGGTTCATGAGAGGCTCTTTCATTTATAAGCTCCTGGCATGCTCAGATAACTTTCTTACATGGCTTGACTCAGTATCAAAGTCCATTATTTACTTACCAACTGTAATCCCTTCTCTGGCCTTCCTGCAGTGGAATACAGCTGAAATATCAGCCTGTCTGGGACTCAGCTGAATGCTGGCTGAAGGATGCTTCATGCAAAAGAGCTTTTCATAACTGGCAAAATCCCCTCATCTGCAAGCCCAGTGCCAGTGGCAAAATTTTCTCTGATCTTCACCACTAGATACAGAGGAAAAGTAGGGGAAAAAAGGAAAGGAAATTATAGACTCAGAACCAAAATGGCAATTTGGCCTCTATGTGGAGTTGTCAGTTGCAAATGTGATTCAAAAGAATTCAGAAGTAGATTCTCCATATCTTCAAGTTTTAGATTCTCTGTATCTTCATGTTTTCACCTGTCTGCATATCACAGAATCACAGAGCATTAGTGGTTGGAAGGGACCTCCAGAGATCATTGAGTCCAACCCCCCTGCCAAAACAGGATCACCCAGAGTAGTCTGCACAGGAATGCAACCAGGTGGGTTTGGAAAGTCTCCAGAGAAGGAGACTGTACAACCTCTCTTGGCAGCCTGCCCCAGTGCTCTGTCACCCTCACTGTAAAGAAGGTTCTCCTCACATTGAGGTGCAACCTTCTGTGTTCCAGTTTGTAGCCACTGCTCCTTGGCTTACTGCTGTGCACCATCAAAGAGAGATTGGCCCCATTCACTTGACACCCACCCCTCAGATATTTATAAACATTGATCAGATCCCCTCTCAGCCTTCTCTTCTCCAGACTAAACAACCCCAAGGCTCTCAGTCTCTCTTCGTAGAGAAAACGTTCAAGAGCCCTAATTATCCTTGTGGCTCTCAATTGGACTCTCTCCAGCAGATCCTTGTCTCTCTTGAACTGAGGAGCCCAAAACTGGACACAGTATTGCAAGTGTGGGCTGAGCAGGGCAGAGTAGAGGGGGAAAAGAACCTCCCTAGACCTGCTGGCCACACTTTTATTGATGCAGCCCAGGATGCCTTTGGCTCTCTTGGCCACAAGGGCACATTGCTGGCCCATGAAGAACTTGCTGAAAGACCTTGCACTTCATGAAGATAGATATATATATTACACTTGTATTAGTTTTTCATTTTTATTCCTTAGTTTTCCTCCTTATATCCTCATTTTTTCCTCTTAGACAGGTGTGACAACTTCAGCCAACGTAGTAAGCCAGTGAAGATACCTCCAAGCAGAAATGATAAAGCATTGGTCATGAAAAAGGTGGTTTCAGTGCAAACACTACAGTCCAGTTTTCATTTTTATTATCTTTTTAATCTCACTTCTCCCCCACCTCCCTCCTTCCCCCCCACCTTTCTCTTTTCCTCTCCATCTCCTTCCTTTCCCCCCCACCTTCCTCTTTTCCTCTCCATCCTCATCAGCTTCCTCCTTTTAGCACCACCTCTCCTTTTTCCACCATACCTGCCCCTTTCCCACCCCACACTGCATTTTCCCCTTTTATCCCCCAAACTCAGAGCACCTGGGTTCTGTTGACTCTCCTCCCACCCCAGGTGTGGCCACTTTGCCCTCCCTGCCCACTTCCCTTTATAATGGGCCCCAGGAAAGGCAGAAGCCCCAAGTTTGCCCAACTGGGCAGAGGGATCCTCCTGCCATCATCACTGGTGAGTCCCCGGGGTGAATCACTGGGTGAATGGTGGAGGTGATCTAAAGGCCGGGGGGCCTGGTGGCCCCCCGGTTCGTTAGGGTAGAGTTGAACATTGCTCTAACTTCATCTCATAGGTTACTGGCTGGGCTTCCTCACTTGGGCTGAGCTACTCTATATTTGCTTGCAAATAGACACAGGTGTTGGAACTCCAGGTATGCTGTGGATGTGCACCTAGAATACTCATCTTGGGAAGGAGAAACATATTGCTTCACCCAAAGGTATTTAGAAAGAGCTTTGAGCACTGTAGTGGTAAAACCATTCCAGCAGTACAAACTTGGGGAAGATGAACCTCTCCTAACTTAAATGAAGTCTGTGTAGGTTGAAAAACCTCTTTTCAACACTGCCAAATCTTTGAAGTGGAAATCTGCACGTTGTGAGGGAATGATTGAAGTGTGAAAACCACCTGTCTGTGAGAAGCCTATAAAGGATACCTACCTGCACTGATCAGTGGGACTGTGTAACAAGAGCTAGTGCTGTGTGCTGATCTCTTTTTATAGCCTCTATTTCTCCAGTCCCAATGTCAGTCTACACCTAATGCTGTAGCACTGTGGAGTTGCCTATCAAATGCCATCTCACAAGGCCATCCTGATAATGTAAAGGGCCTCAGGACCTAGAATTGCAGCAGCCAGCTTTGCTGGTGGGCTAAAGCAGGGTAAGAGGATAAAAAGCTTCAGAGAGATGCAAAAGAAAGTCTTGCAATGAGCAGAGATTGGATGTCCTGGTTTGGGTTGTGTGCAAAGGCCAAAATTCATAGGGAACTTAATTGGGAAGAAAAATTGATTCAAGTAAAGATTTCCTGGTTTTCAGTTTGAGAGAGAAGCCATCTTGTGTTTTTCAGTATAGTTGGCCCTCTGCAATCCCTTCAACTGAGGGACCAGCACCTTCTTACTTCCATCTCCATAGGCACAAGACACTTAGAGTTCCATTCCAAAGCATCAAGATTGTACTTGGGACCTAAGGCTACATTTCCCAGGACTGTGGAACCCTCATCTTGTGACTGGGATTTGTCTCAGTCTTTTTTCTGTTCTCCACAGCAGTCACAAGCCACATTTCAGAAAAATCTAATAAAGATGAAAGGATGGTGGCAAGCTGCTCAAGTTGTGTGATGCCTGAGAAGACAGTAAAATAACACTTGGGTACAGCTACTGTTAAGCATTTGTGGTAGACACATTTTTTTCTGTAGGAAGAATATAATCCTTTAATTATATTTCTTTTTTTTTTTTTTAATAATGCCCTCATGCTTCAACTGTTGCAAGCACTGTGTATATATAAAATGAAAGGCACATTACGATGGCTTTTTTGAGAGTCTGACAAGGTGATTGGTTCAATGTCCTGGAACTTCTGAATTGTGAATGATCTATAAATATTTTAAAACTTCTGCTTCAGCTATAACCTCACTGAAATCCATACTGAGGCTTCATTTCCCTGTCAGCTGCCTTCAGAGCTGCAGTTCTGTCTGGTCTTACTGTTGTAAATCTTCATCAAGAAAAGCAGGTCATTGGTGATTGGAGCCTACTCTTGAAGTGTTTGGGTTAAGATTGCATTGCAGTCATTATCACCTTCTTGCCTATTCCCAGACCAATGGGCCTTGGCAAATCTTTACAATATTGTCAGGGATTAGTTACACCCTAGCTTTGTTCTGAGGTGCAGTCACCTGGAGTTTACAGCCCTCTGATACAAATGGTGCCTCTTCCATCCCTTGTTTCTCTTGGGGTATGTTATCTGCACTGTCCTTGCCTCAGACCTCAGGTTCTGTGAGAAGTGGGCAAGAAGGAAAGGCCCCTGGACAGGCTGTGGCTGGAGAGCCAGACCCAGTTCTCTCTATCTATGGTCACAGATGCTTGACAAGAATTTGCTTTTACCTATTAAAAACAAAACAAACTAAAAAAGATAATAAATTGAAGTGGTTAAAATAACATTTCCACACTGTACAAGCATACTGGGAAGATAATATCTACTGAGGAGGGAGAAGTATTCCAACACAGCAGTGATTAGGATTGGATTTGTGCATAGATCGATGGCAGTGGAACACCCTTGAATAATCTCTGCCTCAAAGCAAAATTTAACTTGCCTAATGATCTCATTTTGTCTTGTTGGGTGACTAAAAGGTTATGATAATCTCAAGGGATCCTCTAATTCCTCTGCTGAAAACTGTCTGCAGTAGGGCTACTTTTTCTACACAAACACAAAGGAAATAAAGAGTTTCAGGGCTTGGTGGCTAAAGGAATTTCCATAACAGGCTGGGTTACAAAAGGAATATTATCATTTCAGTGAGGGTCACTGAGAGAGGAGTGTAAAAGATCCCTAGCCTGTGTGTACCACACCAGTAACAGCAGGACTAACAGAAGTTGTTTTAAAAGAAAACTACTCTCTGGTATTCAATTTTCCAGTTGCCTTACATGTGGTATTCATACCTGCCAATTATTTATAAATACTCACTAGAAAGCCCCTAGACTAAGGATTGAAAAAAATTTATTTTCCTATTAACTGATATTCTGCAGTATGCACATGGTTTTTTTCTTCTGCAAACCTAGAATTTTCCATCCTCTTCCAAATGCTGCACCTTTCAAAACAACCTTAGAGCCCTCACTGACTGTCTCACTGCAATATATCAGAGTGGCACTCCAGTTGTGTCTTGTTTTCTGCACTCTATAATAAATATTAAGCAATTAGTCTGTGGTTATGTAATTTGTAAAATTGATCTGCTACCTAGAAGCCTGACTCACTGGCAAAGAAAAAGTAAAGGCAAATGAAATGTCTTCTGTAAAGGTTAAGTGCATATTTTATTTTTGATAGAGGATTGCATATCTTCCCAGAAAAGTTTCATGTACCTGAACAACCTTGTGGAAGTGAATTTTCTGTATTCAAAATTCACAGGTCTGTTGTTAACTTTCTGAATCTTGACTGCTGTGGAAGGTCTCTGGTTTAGAATCTCTGGTGCCTACTAACATGATAGCATTAGTCAGCTATGTAGTTGTTCCATACAAATGTGAACTCTCATCTGTCTTCCCCATTGGGCTTCCCATTTCCACAAAGCTGGGACTTGTAATATGTTTGTTGGAGTTCACATCTTTGCCAAATTTTGAGTAGCCACAAGTCCAAAAATGAACAGGGCGCACACAAACACACATAAAGCACAGTCACACCAGACTTGTTTCCTTAGAAAACCAGCTTTACAAAATCATTAAAAATAAGCACCCAGAGAATCTTTGCAGTTAAAGGAAAATGTTCTCCATACCATCTGAGATTCTAGAGATAGGAATCCTGTTGTGAGCAGCCTGCAACTTGTGAACCAGCCTGTAAACCAGTGGCACTAAATTAAGTATCACACAACCTTTTCTAGAACAAGATGAAGTGATGTTTAAGCCACCAGTTAATGGGTGATTAACGTACACCATTGCTCATTACTCCATCAAGGAACTTGCTCTCAGTCAAATGGCAAGCAATGAGAAATGCTTTAATTGTTCCTAAATTATTTTGTGGTAATTAGTCAGCCCCAATCCTAAGGAAGAGAATAAACTGAGGATAAGGCAGTATCTCCTGAAGAAACATACCCAGCAGTGATTAACTAAAAGCATCTTAATGTTTTTCTGTCCTTTATGTGTCTGGAAGGATGTGTGCCTATACCAGAGTGCTCAGTCTTTGCTGTATACTGACTACTTGTCANTGTATGCTGACTACTTGTCAGCTGAGCCAAATAAATGCAAACATTCTGCCCTCTCTTACATCTTGGGTCATACCTCACACTTTCTCCAAGACTTAATAATTACAAAAAGCATATCTGGGGAAACTTTATATATGTTTTAGGCTGTGTGACCTCGATCATAAGGTTCAATCATGTAACCACAATTGTCCACCTCGTTGCCCTCCACTTATATCGATGACTTGGTATTTCTGTCATTAGTAGTTAACTGTTGCAGCATGGCTCTTGCTTGAAGGATTCTTGGCAAAATTTGAAACCCACAGAAAATGCTGTG
>VWYK01083432.1:15050-38361 GCA_013399775.1 Semnornis frantzii | reverse complement strand
TCATTAAAAAACCTCAACATGTGCAGTCCAGAACTGAACAAACTTCATTGCATTAGTTTGATGGTTGCCTATTCATGTCTTTTGCTGCCTGGATTGTAAGAGCTGAGTGGGTTTTGTTTTCACAAGCAGTAAGTGTCCTCCCAGACAATGTCAGAGAGATCAGTCAAATGGAGATCAGTCAAAAGGAGTGTTAGAAGAGGTGAGTTTGCTGTTCTGTGCCACTTCCATCCCCTGCAGTGTCCTCCAGTTCTGCAGAGGGAAGGAGATGAACAGTGTAACAGGGTCTTTCAGCTGTTTGCAGGCTCTGGGCATGACTGTATGATGTTTTAAGCGTTGGGCAGTGAGGGTAAAAGGTAACTTGAGGGAAAAGTTAGGAACTGAAAAGGGTAAAGTTAGTGAAATGAAGCAGATGGGACTTTGGAATAAGTTCACACATTGTTGTTCCAGGAATAGAGGGGGAAAAAATGTGCAAGAAAAACAGCTGGAAAATAGCATGTCCATAAAAGAAGTTGAATTTAGGGCTCCAAGCATCAGCCATGTAATCTCGTGGCAACAGCAGCAGTAGTGTTTGGGAGGAGAAGAGTGGAAGGGAAAAAAAGAGCAAAATTTTGCTCTTTAAAGTGCCTACAAGAATTAAAATTGCTTTGTTCAGATATTAATTTCCCTCCACTGGGTCCGGTCTTCAAAACCAAGGATATAAACCTTATTGTCTCTCTATTTGTGTTGTAGTCAGCAACCTTTTCCAAGAAGCACTTTGTTGAAAGCTGGCAGTTGCCATCATGCATCCCTGTCCTGAAACTGCTGGCAGTTGAGAGGAAAATTAAGTCAATGAGAAGTCATTTGGGGAACATTACCATTCTATGATTCTGTGATTCTATGAACTATGAGGTTTAGATGTAGAAAAAGAGAACAGAGACCATGAATGCAAACTGTACCAAAGGGCTGCTAGTTCTGATTGATAAACTCATGATCTGGGTTTGTTTGCTTAGGCAAAAAGGTAACTCCCTCACTTCCAGCCACAGTAAAAGTAGAAAAAAAAAATTTATGAGAAGTAATAAGGAAAAGAAGTGTGGTATAAACCAGACACACCTCACTCATGACCAGACAAAGCCTGGGAAAGGGCAGGGTGAGCTGGTTGGCTGATGAACCCTATCAGCTAGCATCTCAGTCTCGAGAGCTTTGTTGGGTTTCTGCCCCATTAAAAACCACAAACTTCAGCCAAAAACACCATCAATTAAAAAATTAGCCTGAAAGGAAGCAGGGATATTAGTTGATCTACCCTTCATTGTCACACTCTAAACTGCTAGCCTGCCCCATTCTGCTGAGTACTGAGTACTGCACTCTAATCCTTGGTCATCTCTGTTTCTGAATTATTGAGGAGCTGCATCTGAAAACATCTAACAATGTGTAAAACAAGGTGAGCTTTACAGGTGACAGGATGAATCTTGTATCAAAACAGCATAACCTTTTTTTTCACAGTACCTCATTGTGACATGTGGCTTTGTGGTCTGTAGCAGATGTCTCTCACCTCATGCCTGCTTTGGTACCATGTTGTGGATCTGCTGAGTGGTGTAGCCAAAGCAGAAAGCAGGGGAGATAGCAAAGAGTATGTGGAGTATGCAAGCTAAGCATGGAGGCAGCTGGAGCTGGGGACATGGGTGGAAGACACATCATCCTCTGCAAAACAGATACTAGGTCTTTTGAACAGCTCAGATGATAAACTTGCTGCTATGGAGATTCATAGGCTCACTACTGAATGTTCCAGGAGTTCTTTCTTTAGCTAACCACACAGGGAATTAGTGTGAAAGAAAGCTGCTTTGGCACATGCCTACAATGCAGTTGTGGCATATGGATATCAGCTTATGAGAGATTTTGATTTATGTGCTGCTAGAGCAAAGGCAAGGAGTAAGTGATGCTTTTTGCCTCCCTCTGAGAAGGATGAATTTTTATCATGTGTTGATATCCATGTTTTGGCCATCTATGTTTTACAATCCAGTGTGCTACCTCTTAATAGTTATTCAGTGAGCTGCAAATACACAGAATTGTTGGGGTTTTTTTTCCTGTTCTTGAGTTTTCCTGTGTGCAGTTACATCTGACTGTTGTGATAGACTCCAGTGGTCAGAATGATGTAATTCTCTCTTGGAGCTTGAAGTTCCTAGGGCAGGCCAATCACCCTCCCATCTTCCCTCAGCCATGTGAAGGAGATTTAACTCTTCATTTTGTATTCTGTTCAGTTACTTTTCTGTTGCAGACAACTTCTGACTTGCCTATACTTGTAGATGTGTAGAGATATTCTGCAGGCATGGTGTAGTTTTGTTGGATCTTCCTTTCACAAGATAAAGACTTTGGTTTTCTGCTGCAAACCTGCTTTTTGCCTTTTTTCCCCTCCCGTGTCCTGTTGTGTTGTGCTTACTATGGGCTTTTACATAGTGCCATTGTTGCTGTGTATATATTTTGGTTCACATGAAATATCTGCATATCTGCAAAACCATAAATAATGGGACTAGTATGACCTAAGTGGGGTGGGTTTATTTTTATTTTTACAATGCGTACTTTCATTTGTGAAAGCTAAGCTGAAGAACCTCACCAGTACACTAGTACTTAACTTGCTGTCTATTGTAACATCTGTTATTTTCAATATTGCTGCTTACCAGATTTCTCCCTCCCACTGCATGGGATTTTTTTGGCTTGTTTCCCTTCACTTGTCTTAGCCTGCCTTTTTTTTTTTTTTTCTTTTTTCCCCCAGAACGAATCTCAGTTGATTCTTTTCAGACTGCATTTCTATTCTCTCTAAGTCCCTGTGCCCTTTCCTTGTCCCAGTTATTTTTGCAGCACCTCCAAATGAGATATTTCCTGGAGATTTAAGTTCACATGCTGTCTGGAATCTCTTCTGCATCGTTAAAGAAAACACCAAGTGAAATAGGAGCTAATGCAGCTCTTTGCAATATTACACCTTCTTCCAATGTTACCCTTTGCTTTTATCATAATTTATTTGCAGTCATTTTTCAAACTGAGCCACAGCATTCATCTCTTAAGTGCAAATCACTATCAAATGTTTACTAAAAATCAAACACATTACATCTGCTCCTTTCCCTTCAGCTCCTGGTGCTGTAATGCTAGCCAGAAGTGGGGCCAATTTCTATCCAGTTCTGCTCTTTTGAATAGAAATCATGGTTTCATTGTCCTTAGGCTTGTAGCCTGGTTTACTTTATAGGAAGCCTCATGAATTAAAACAGCTGTGCAACCCGTTCTGCAATTCAGTTTTGTGGAGAAACAGAGCTAGGAGTGGAGTTTATGCATGATGGGGAGAAAGAAGAGGGATGCATGCATGTGGGGAGAAGGGGAGTCACTTCTATCTGCCTCTGTAAGACATGTAAATAAGTGATGGCAGTTAGATGTATTTCTGAAGAGCTGGTCAAATCCTTGATGTTCCTGTTTCTTCCCATGTGGTTAGTGTTTCTTACTCTCCTTTGCTCTCCTGTGGCCTGCAGTACCATCAATATTTGAAGCTATGACCAAACTGAAGGCACAAGATGGCAAGAGCAGCTACCTCCTAGCTAGGCACCTTGTAAAATTCCTCCACTTCAGCTGTTGGTTGGGTATCCATGACACAGGAGAACTGTAACATTCCAGGGAAGTGGTAAAAGAACCTTTCTCACTCTAAGAACAAATGTTAAACAGCTGTTTGGGATAAGAAACAAAGGAATTGAGACAAATGTGAAGAGATGTCAGGGACATAAAAAAGCAAGAGCATGCTTGGCTAAGAACTCTTTCAGTGGAGAGTGTGAGTTATAGTCCCTGGAGATCATGAAAGAGGCATCCCATTCATGGCTTTTTGCTTTGACCTGGCCATAATAAAATCTCAAAGTTTCTTGTGACAGTAATGCCTGCGCTGCGCTGATTTGAGTAATATTTTACACCAGTGATTTAAAAGGATTGTTAGTACCCCTCTACAGCTGGGGCAAGTGGCTGGGAGCAGGCAGAAATAAATTTAATCTATTTTCCTAAAAAAGGCTCTGCCTATATAATTGGGTTGCACACCCTCTCCTCTTGCATCCCTTCTTACCCCCTGGCTTTTGCTACCTGATGGTAGCCCTGTCTGAACCACCAACCATGACAGGAAAGTTGGCACGTGGCAGCATTTCAGCCTGGCTTTTTGTCCCTGGCAGGGAGCAGGATGGGGCTAGGGAAAAGGTTAAGCTCTGCTTTGTGCTGCTGAAGAAGTGTGAGTTGGCCTGTGAATGAAAAAGCTTGTCTGTCCACATCTTGGGGAAGCTGGGGCAGG
Source organism: Semnornis frantzii (assembly GCA_013399775.1). Taxonomy (NCBI): domain Eukaryota; kingdom Metazoa; phylum Chordata; class Aves; order Piciformes; family Ramphastidae; genus Semnornis; species Semnornis frantzii. Next base: position 34,076 of record VWYK01083432.1, on the reverse strand, counting down.
AGTGTGGTTTTGTTAGGGTTCTTCTTTTGCTATGAGTGGATCTAAGCAGTTACCACAAACATTACTACTAAGGCTTTAAAAATTATTCCTGGTTTGTTTAGCACTATTTGTGTGAGACATCAGAGAAACTGAATTTACCCAGATGGTATGAAGAGTTGTTAAAAGCTGCAGTTTGTAATAACCTCACAAATTTTCATGTATGATACTGACAGTGTATGTCTTTAGCATTGTGCCAATTGCAGGCCTAGATACACCTCAGAAATGCCTTCATCATTTCCCTGCATTTCCACCTGGAGAATGCCTCTAATGGCTGTGCTGAAGCAATAGGACTGAAAGGATTGTATCCACCTTGAGGCTTGCAGTCACAGGCTTTATACCCATGGTTATTGGGGCACATGAGACAGTAGTCTCACTCTGCTTCCTTTTTCCCCTCTTCCTCCTCAAGTACAGACCTAAACTGCACAGTCTACACCTAAAGACCAAGTCCAGGCCTAATCCATGGCAGCTCACACTCTGTTCAATTTTGTCCTCTCTGCTGAAAGAGTTCAGTACATAGATTTTAATCAAGTCAGAAAGCATTGAGTAGTGTCTGAGGTTTGCAGGGCAACCTGAAGGTCACCAGTATCACAGAATGGTTTGGGTTGGAAGGAACCTAAAAGATCTTCTAGTTCCAACAGCCCAGCCATGGGCAGGGACACCTTCCACTAAAACAGGTTGCTCACGGCCCCATCCAACCTGGCCTTGAACAGTGCCAGAGAGGCAACATCCACATTTTCCCTGGACAGCCTGTTCCACGTGTGCCAATGTGTTCCTTCATCAGGGCTGCTCAGGTGGGCCAAGGAGTGAATGGAGCCTTCTGGCTTCCCAGGCCCTGAGAGCATCTCCCTCCTCCCTTCTCTGCCCACTATGCTCAGCATGGCTCAGTCTCTGCCGAGTACTGCTACGACCAAATGATTTGGTTTTACTTTGCTTTTTTTTGCTTTACTCAAAGGAACCACTCCTTGGAGTCATAAAGAGAAGACTTAAAATCTTATTTAAGAGCACAAATATTTGGGGCTTTGACAGATGTGCTTTGAAAATAACACAGATGGGGAGTGTCAGATTTCACTGCTGTATCCAGTGTCTTTGTTTCAAACTGCAGATTTGGCTAGCAGTGCTGGGCATGTGCTTTCCCAAAACCTTACCCCTGCAACACCGTAAAAATAAGTTTCTGTGTTGTGGATTTCCCCTCACCCTCAATTTACCCCCTAAGAGAGGCTGAAAGGAAAATTACCGTAGCAGAGTGATCACTCAGCCCTGCAAGGTAGCAAATCTGTGGGTTCTTTTTAACCTAATTACCTTGAATTAAACAAAACCTTAAGATTTTTTTTTGCTTGAATCGAAATGGACTTTATTTGCAGTGAAACCTCAGCCAAAGCCATGCTTCTTCCATTGCACCGTGCAGAATAATGCCCATGGCACTCTGCTGTGCTAACACTTCAGTTTCTGAAGGTCTGGCTTTTATGAGTTGATACAAGAGGATGTGCAGCTCTAGAGCAGTTCACCCCTTTCCCATTCTCACCCCTCCTACGGATGTGGTGATCACTTTGGACTGGTGACATTTTAGATGGAGCATGGTCTCCTTACACTTGCCTGGCAGTGGCTCATTATCTGCATGTTAATTGAAACTGAAAGTTTGTCAGATGATTCAATTCAGTTAGATGTTAAATGGATTCAGTGCAGTAAGCATCACTGCTGTGGTGAACATCTCTGTGGAATTGGTTTGTGAACTGATTCGATGGCTTCATCAGTGACTCAGAGATCAGCACTGGGAGAGCGGGCAGAGGTAGCCATGCTCCCAGCAAAACAAATCCTACTCCTCTCCTTTCACCCTAAACGGCTTTAATTACTGCCCTGTATGTTCCCTTTCCAGGATGTATTAAGGAGATAATTTTACACTGGAGAGATGAGAAACAAAGAAGAAAATTAGAAAAATAGGAAGTCTGCTTTGAATTCTGTAATCTAACTGGCTGAAAATGTTGAATTCCTTATCTCTCAACGGAGTGAGAAGTCATGATTTTTTCCTAAAGTTTGGCTCAAACATGGACATAACTTAAAGTAGAAATGTATCTGCTTTAAAATAATGGATGAAAATCCAAAATTCACATTCTTCATAACTTTTGCCACTGCAAAAGTCCCTCTTTAGTGAACTATACATTCTGTATGCTGTACCTGCTTGCATGCTTCATTTCCATGTGGAGCCAATTTTTATTGCTGAGTTTAGAAACCTTTGAAAATAGGAGCTTATAATGGAAGTGCTGACAGACCTTTAACTATCTGGCTCCATTATCTTCACTTTTTTTAAGCATTAACTGGTTGCATATTTGTTTATTTTTCTCACAGTGCCACAATTCAAACATGGGTGTGTTATTGAATTGTTCTTTCTTCAAAATGTCACAGGCATGCAGCATTAGACAGCTTATCCAGACTTTGCAGTCATTTTTTCTAAGTAAATTGAACTGTTGGGTTGTATTTCAAGACTTTCTTACTTACAAAGTACGTTTAGTCCATAGCATGTCATTACAATACTAATACCAAGTTTGTTTTTTTCAATTGCTATCTTTTTTTCCTAATCTTGAGTTCTACCCTGTCTTTTGGGCTTCTTTCCTCATAAAGTGACAATGGTGTTTCTTTTTGTCCCATTCAGATGAAAAGCCATACCACTGCAACTTTTCTGAAGAGGAAACCCCCATGGTAACATCTCAGTTGGATGAACTTCCGAAGCTGGGAAGCTGCAATGCTAGAGAAAACAAGGCCAAGGAACCTAAACCAGAGATTCCTGCCCTGGTGTCAGCACTGCAGAGTGTCATCAAGGAACCCCTTTCGAAATACCAAGATGTAAAAAGTTCTGCAGACATAAAGATGCCAGCATTTCACCACAGCCAAGGGCTTCCATGCTCCAGTCGCATTGCTGGCTTTGCTTCGGGTTTGAGCCAGGCATCTTCAAACATGGCCATGGACTTGAAAATGTCTCTTGAAGTGCAGGCTAGTTGTGCTAGAGAAAACTTGCTAGACTTGCACAGGGAGCATCCTCTAGAAAAAGGTGCTGAAGCTCAAGAAGTAGCTCCACTCGATTTGAGTGAAAAATCAACAAGGGATAATTCATGCAATAAAAATCTGAATACATTCTTGCAGGATGCTTTAATTGTCTACCCGTGCCCTTTTTGCAGTCACAAGACCTACTACCCCGAAGTCCTGTGGATGCACAAAAGAATTTTGCACAAAATCAGCTGTAACTCGATGGTCCCCCCTTGGGTTCAGCAGAATGGATTCAAGAGTATTAAAAACAACCTGATCTTTCTGGCAAGGAGTGGGCGTACTGGCCCCCCTCCTGTTCTCGGCGGTAAGGAGTGCCAGCCTTTGCCCATTGCCAGATTTACACGCACTCAAGTGCCAAGCTCATTGCCAGGCTCCAAAACCAGCTCTCTTTCTGTCGGGACGACTGCAAAGTCCGGGAGTATGTGTCAGTCCAAGGACACTCATGCCTTCAGCCACTGTGGTCCACGCTTACCAGGTCTGGATGGGTACAGACAGCCCAAGTTAAACCATTCCCAGGAGCAGTACAGCATAGCGGCACAACAAAAAGGTAAATACGAGGCAAATTCCAAACTTATGCAGATGGGAGCCTATAGCAGAAGTGTAACACCTACTCAAACGGTCATATCCAGGCCTAGCACACAGCCCACCAACAGCAAGCAAGTGGAAAAGTATGCGGGTCCCCAAGGAAGTCCTAGTTTTGCCCCTCCAGCTAAGCACTGTGCATCCGACTCCATGAAGGCCAAATTCAGCCCTCCGCCGCAGTATCATCCTCTGTGCAAAAGCGAGCAGTACACTAAACATGAAGAGCCACCAGTGCCTCAGAGGGAGTCTCACGTGAAGGCTGGGAATGAGATGAGGACATTGGCAAACTGCACAGCAGTAGCACGAGCAAGTCCACTGCTGCAGCCCCAGCCCAGTGCTGCAGGAGTTTCTCCAGCTTTACACTTTAGCAAACAGGATCTGGGATCAGATGGACACGAGAAACATTTGGACGTTTTAAATATCTTTAAAACGTACATTCCAAAGGACCTTGCTTCGTTGTACCAAACCTGTGGTGCCAACAACCCTGTCCTGGATCACACAGGTAAGATTTTCACAAGCCCTTCATAGCTGAAGATGTGGCTTGCTTGTTCCTGTGTTGTTCAGAGCCATGACATGCTGTTTCACAGTTTCTTCCTTGTCTCCCTTTAATGGTTGGGATTACAAGTTCATTGTTTTTATCATTTCAGGATAGGCTTGAATAGGTTTGTTTACTGATCTCTAGCACTGCAGCATCCACCTTGTGCACTGTGTGACATTTCTGTCGCCAGTTAAATGTCTCTGGTTCCACCTGGAGTATTGCTGTTCCTTTGTCCCTGCACTGCACACACGCTAAAAGTTACACAGATGTGCTGTCACAGGAAGATCCCCCTGATATGCTGATGCTAGCACACATCATAATCTTTTTGCTTCAGGCAAAATAAACATCCTCTGGGGCTTTTCTGTGATGTTATTTTGGAGGTTTTGTTCAATTTTGTCTGCAAAGGAGTCTTGCAACAACAGTGAGAGATAATCACTTGTCGGTGTCCTTTGTCTTTCTTGACAAAAGTCTTAAGATCTTCCTTGTCCATATCAAAGACTGCTACTGTATTTTTCAGATGATTCTTTTGATCTGTTTATATCTTTATAATTAAAAAGCTATAGGGCTGAATATGTGCCTGTGAATTTACACAAGCAGGAAAGGTAATCGTGCAAATAGCCAATTTGGAAGTTCAGGGACTATAAAAGTATCAGAGCTTTCCTGTCTTTCAGCAGTCAACTGCCATACAGAAAGAAGAGAGAAAAAAACCCCAAACCAACAACCAAACACAAAGAAACATATTTGATTTTTGATTTTGAAAGCATGCTCTTTGGATGATCTGCCAGAATTAGTTTGTCTCACTGGAAAGTGAAAAATCACACTGATTTGTTGCTCTTGGGATGGGAATATGTCTGCAGGGTCAGAGAATGGAAGTCACAGTCCCAGCTCTCACTGTTTGTGAGCTATCCCATTTTTTCATATGCATCTTCACTTTGTAGAAATTGTGCAAAACCAGAACTCCATGTGGAAAGGCATGCATTCCAGCCCAATGTTTCCCAGTGTCCTCACCTGGCATAATGCTCTGTTTTGTTAAAAGCAAGTGTGAAATCCCATTTTGCAAGTGGGATGAAACACAGGACATTTGGAAGCTGGTGGTGTAAGCACAGCTATGGTCTAGGGCACAGAAGATGTGTGCCAGTATTGACCCCTCTGGCAGCTGTGAACCAAGGAAGGAACCATAGTGTTTGGTCAGATCATGGTGAAAGGCCTTTGGACAAGACAGGAAGACAGATCTCTACCTGAAGTAGTCCATGAGGTGCACCTTTCAGCCACTCCATTGTCAGTTTTGCTCAGTTGTTTAAATGCAGTGCTGCATAGGGCTGACATTTATTGAGTACATCAGTTTACAGGTGGTTAGAGGCCGCATGAAGATTGTGACTAACATCAGGCTCCTGGGTTTTCTTAGGAAAAAAGACTCAGCTTCTGAAACTGCAGGGCCAGTCGGTGTTCCTATTTCCATTCAGCCAACTTTGCTTTTGCCATTCCTGTGCCTAGAGAAGTTTCTTCCTGCCTACTTCCTTCTCTAAATGCCAATTAATTGTTCCACCATCAACTTCAGGTACCTGCACATGGCTGCCTTCTTTGATGTTGTTTAATTTTAGATTGTGTTAACCTGCTCGGAGAGATCTTACTGATCCAGTGAGCTCCAAGACATGGTAAAGGAAATGGAGAGAAGCAGTAAAAGCCAGGAAATTGAAACTGGCTTTGTGAATGCGGGCACCAGAAAGTACACAAGGACCACTGGGGCAAAGTAAAGTAGAGGCAGAGTTTCCAAGAAGGTCTTTATTTACCTGCTTTTTAGACGGGAGATGTTGTTGACCAAATGATTCTACTGGTCAGTGATTTCTAGAGACACTTTAACTGGAAGTTATTTAGCGCCCACCTCTGCCTCGAAATCTCTTCTTTCATTCCAAGTCTTTTACAGCAATCAAATTTTCAGACTTTGAAATGTTTTTTTGTTTGTTTGTTTGTTTATTTTTCTTTTTTAATACAGCTTGTCTTCATTTTATATACAGCTTCCAGGTTGTTGATGGTTCTCCAAACCAATTGGCATGGCGCCTGTTTTTCATAGCACTAAAATAAAAAGCTACTGCAGGCAAAAGGAACAAGATCCTACCAACTGCAAATAGAGGAGGGTAAATGAGCTTTGTCAGAAGGAACACAGACTTTGAAAGAACATAGATTGAGCCCCCTGAGTTGGCATGCATCATACAGTTTAATCTTAATATGACAATGTGAATATGGCAACCATGGCATAAAGGACACCCAAAAGTCCCACTGAGCATATTATTTGTCACAGATTTTTTCCCAGTTGAATATTCCCAGAAGACTTGGGTGTTTGGTATATGACCTCACATTGGATCACAGTAGACTATTTTAATGTAGTAGTGCAGCGTTCAACTTCCTTTAGGGAACTGGACTTATTTTTGGGATCCTTTCTGTTTCATTTGTGTTTATTCTAGTGTGTCCTTGGGAAGGAGAGTTGTATCAACTGTTGTGTTACAGCTGCAAACACAAAGCTTGCTGCGCCTAGGCAAGGTTTGTTTCACACTGCCTAATCTTCCCAAATGCTTGTAGAGAGAATCATATTGTTATATTTAATAGTGGTTATTTATTTTATTCATGATATTTACATGAATTGCCACATTAGGAAGGGATGGGTTATGGCAGCAGATGCACTCTTTCCCTAGGGCTCCTTTGAGACCGGTTTTGAGCATTGGTTTTGCAGGAGCTCTCTCATTCATGTAGTCACGTTCATTTTACCTTAATTTGCCAACACCTGTAGTCATCCACCCTCTTTTGTTCATATATAGGATAACCTGAGTGATGACTCATAGGAGCATAGCCTTGCAGCAGTGATGCCCGTTGCTCAAAGCTCTGAACTATCAAAAGCCTTATGGTGCTCCTTAGGAAATGCAGCAGTGGCAAATATACCTGGAAGCAATCCATTTTTGCCACCTGCTTTTCAAATAACTACTATAAAGTGAGTGCCAGGGAGGAGTTAGATGAAAGTCCTGACTTGCTTACCTTGTGCAGGGTATCTTGACTTACAACAGCGTCCTCAACCTTCCATCATGCGCTACTCAAGCAGGAGCAGTGCTTCCATGAAGGCTGTCAGAGTGAGCCTGTAATGGCTGCCAAGACAAGTGCATTCACCTTTCACAGAGGGAAACTTGGGCTACAGAGATAGTTAATGATTTCCAGAGATGGCAGAAAACCACCTGAGGAAGCCAGGTCTCACGGGCTGCACAGGAGCCACTCTGCTGGTAGCTGAGCCCTTCTCTGGCTGTGCAATTGCCAGCACAGTGGTTGGGCGAAGGGCACCTCTGCTCCCTCAGCACACTTTGTTCCACTTTGCTTGTGAACTTGCAGTTGTAGTTCTGGCCAGTGAGGGGGAAATGGCAGTATTAACAGGTCTGAAAGTCTGCTTTAATCTTGACTGCCTTACAAGGCAAATGCATCGCATTTTACTAGAGTTAAGCATTGCTGTGCTTAATTTTCTTCTGTGTGTGTGTGTATAGGGGAGGTGTATCTGTGATCTGAATTTGCCCTTAAACTGTGATCTGGTGTCTTACTATTGCCAGGAACTCTGTGGTTGGAGTGAGTGTGTTCCAGGCCTATTGTACAGCCTGTGGTGCCATCTGCAGGAGGTGCTGTTGCTGGAAGACAAAACTATTTGTAGAGGGGAGTTTGGGGTTTTTTTTTGGCCAGACATTTCTTTTTCAGTATATACTGTGGTAAAAACCATTGCACTTGGTGCTGTACCAGCAGAATGAATGGCAGCTTGTCTTCTTTTCCGTTCATTTTCAGGTACAGCATCTGTATCTCACATGAGCCATCTGACATCCTGCAGTTGTTTTTTCAACTGGTTTTTATATGTCACCACTTCATGGTTTTGTTATTTTTAAATGGTGTAATGGGGAAGGGGAGTGAAGGAAAAGCTGAAATTGCACTTCAACTGACAACCTTCTGAGAAATTCTTTGAAAGCCAAAGTATTCCAGTGGTGTTTCTTCACAGAATCACAGAATCAAACATTCAGGTTGGAAAAGACCCTCAGGATCACCAATTCCAATCAATATCCCTACTCTACAAGGCTTACCCTAAACCATATCCCCAAGCGCCACATCCAAACGGCTTTTAAACACATCCAGGGTTGGTGACTCCACCACCTCCCTGGGCAGCTCATTCCAGTGCCTGACTACTCTTGCTGGGAAAATTTTTTTCCCAATATTCAATCTAAACCTACCCAGTTGTAGCTTGAGGCCATTCCCTCTTGTTCTGTCACTAATTACCTGTGAGAAGAGACCAGCACCAACCCCTCCACAACTCTTTCCATCTGAGGAGGGTGTTTTACCAAAAGAGAAAAGATGACGTTCAGATTTTTTGTATTCTTATTTTTATTTTAATAATAAAAATGCCCAATAAAAGTCAGATGTGTCCTTTTTGATCAGCAGCAAAAAGACAAAGACCAGCCCTTTAAGTCAGATGCTGTAAACTGACCTTTGGAGGAAAAGGAGAGGTTTGAGCGGTTTTCCACAAATGCTAATGGCCTAGAAAACATGTTTACCCAAGGCTGGGGGAAGGCTGCTGTGCTGCTACCAGCTCAAAATGTCCGGAATGACACTTTCATTCACAGATGTCTTTCGTCTGTGCCTCAGAGGTCTGGGGTCAAAGCAGCACCGGCAGGCAGGTAGTCAGGGGCGAAAGGTTTGATCAGTCTGTGATGGCTCCGCTCGCTCTGCATTTGTCTCTGAGGTATTGCAGCCCGGGGGGGACAGTCGGGCTCTGGTCCTACTCACTTCCTATTATCCATGTGACTTGTCTCCGCCACGCTGGAGTCACTTTGATTTGCCTGATGTACTGCTTGACAAAGCTGGGTGATGGCTGAGAAGTGGATCCAGCTGCTCTGAAACGCGCACACCTGACATGCCAGTCCTGGTGCGGGCACATCATGGGGAGCATTTTTTAATTCAATGTAATTTATGCATTCTTGCAGTCCTGTGTGTGCCTGGCCTGTCAGCCAGTGCCTAGATGAAGGCTGACAGTTGTCATCCAGGGCCTGAAGGTAGCCTCACATAATGACACATTAGACATACTAATGATGTTTTCTTCTGGCATAATGTTTTCTTCTCAACTTTCCTCTCTCCTCTCCCCCTCACCCCCTCCTCCCTCCCTCCCTCCCTCCTGACTACAGGGATGCTCAGGACACAAACACGCCAAGGAGACTGCGTCTGCAGAGAATGTGGAAAATGCTTTACCCAACCCAGTCACCTCAGGACTCATCAGAGGTCCCACGCAGGTATCTTTTCACGCTGTCTTTCTTCTTTTCCCACTTGCCTACTTTCAGATCCGGCTAACAAAATGCCAAGAATTACGTTGCACAGACCGTGTTAACCTAAGTAATTCCAGCACCTAAATCTAACAGACAGGTTTTTTATTTTTACGACTATTGCTCTTGTTCTCCGGATATTGCTTACCTGATCCCTGCTCGATCTCCATAAAACTGCAATGCATTTAAGATAAGTCTGTTTGCAAATGTTTTATTTTAATTAGAGAGTAGGGTACTCAGAAATGAATATGCTAATGAATTCTGTTGCCACCAGCACAAATTGAAATCAAAGTACCCCTTTCAGCACAACATAAGGCTTTGTTTTGCCTCATCATTGCTGTTGACAGGAACATTTTTTGTGGGAAACAAGATTTTTTTCCACAGACGGGTCAGCCCTAAAATGGGAAATCCACACGTTTTAACCTGGCACAGTCTGTGGGTAAGGCTGTAGGAGGCTAAAGCCACTGGTGTTGAGAGACCTCCTGAGCATTGCCTGAGACAGTAAGACTAGCGGGTTCCTCCTGAAAAGTGTGAATGATGCATACATAAGCCAGTCTGATGCAAAATGACAGAGGCCAAATGGTAAGTAATGCAAGAAGAGGGTCCCTTTACACATACACTGATAATTAATGTTGTCAGTGATTGCTTTCTTCAGTGCTGAAGTCTGAATTAAAAAGGGCAGTGGCCCTAGGCTGCCATTAGCACACTCTCTTACAGTAAGTGTTACGGTAAATTGGTATTTTCCGGCCACAGGCTAGTAGCTGGTGTCTTTTTTTGAACGTGGTTAATCTGTAATGGTCTCAAATAATGTACACACACTAACGAAGCTTGAATGTTCATCTGTTAACAAGCCCCCTTGTTCCCACAGTGGTATTTGAGTCTAATGGACTCCGAGGTACTGAAGTTCACACCACCTCCGCAGATGCCCCAAAACAAGTATGTTTTACAATTAATTGGATGTTTGGTTTTTAATGTGGTAGCTGGGAAAAAAGTTGTGCGGTGATACTCATCGCTAAAGCGCTGGGTTATAACATGTATAAGTAATAATGGTGTTTCTTGGTTGGTTTTGTTTTTTTTTTTCTTAGCTCTTAAATTTTTTAAGTGTTTTACCAAAGTCTGTTATATGGAGAGTCAGTTGATTGTAAAGCAGGTAGTTAGTGTTTAAATAAACATGTTAGCAGCTTACTGGGGACCGGGCGGAACAGACAGCTCTGTAATCCACAGTGATATGTAGTAGTGAGATAGTACATAAAGAATTCCTAGAAATAATCTACTTTTACAGCTAACACATTTTCTGCTGTAGCAATACAATGAATGCTTAGTCTGTATTTTTCTGAAGAGGATTCACACCTTGATGTCCTGTATCTGGCCTTTGAAAGGCTCTAGTCCTTCCGTTTCTGTGGACTCTGTGTGGCAATGTGCTTTCCTGTTTCTAGTGTGCAGTTTCCTGTATTTAAAAAAAAAAACAATTCTCAACACTCTGAATTGTAAATTGCAAAACTGTTGCTTAGAAAACCATTAAACCATATTTGTCATATAGAGCTTAGATCTTTGGAGACCAGTTTCATAACCTGGACCTTTCCACTCCATCTTCCAGCTTGGCAAGTGGGTTTCAGGGCACGCCTTGTCATGGGCAGTTTTCTTTCATTGTGAAACTGCCTCCAGCATCACTCACTTTTCATCCATATTTTCAGTTGAATTTTGACTACAGGACTTTTCCTGTCCTCTAGTCTCTTACTAAATGATTGCAGATGGTTTCAGCCAGGCTCAGAGAATGCAACAGAGAAGTTTAGGAGCTGGTTTCTGGTAAACACTCTCACTGGTCACCACCACATCTCATAGTTCATATGATGCACCCTTAATGGAACCTCTTAGCACCTTCTCTGTTGCACCTGTATCTTTCTGGCCCAGCCACTGCCAGCTGTCTATCTGAGTTGCTGTCAAGATGTAGGAGTGGCCAACAACTCTTCTCATCAAGTTTTCAAGATGGCACTACAACAGTACTTGAGTGTCATGTTTGCTTTGCTTTTTTTCGACAGTAGCAGCAAAGTTATGAATCATGCTATGGTCGAAGAACCAGGTGAAAGTTTTCTCCTATGTTGCTTATCTAACAAAATTGTGCAAAGACATAGGTCTCAGCAGAAGCATGTGACAGAGTGAAACACCACAGATCTGCAAACTAACTCAACTCATCTTTGGTTCTCATCATTTTATTAACGTAGATTTAATAAACATAAGCATTGTTAAAATGTTCTTTAATCTTTTCATGCTCATAGTTTTATCTCATGTGTAGTCAAGATTTGATTATGAAGGCATCTGGGCTTTTTTCCTCTAAAAGACAATGTAAGGTCAAAGTTGGAAATACACTTCCAAAAAATTCTGAAGTGACCATAGCTAACCAAGAGGGAGATGTGGCAGCTCAGACCACATCTGCACTCTTTGCAATTCAGGTTATATTACTGCACAATAAATTGAGTCATAATCTTGTCTTCATAAACTACTGCCATGCCAGGATTTATTGACCAACTTCTTTCCCAGCAAATGTGGCTTGCTCTGAAGTTTCAGTCCATGTCTGTCTTCAAAGCATTTGATTAAATTATAGGATCTCTCAGTACAGTAGAATACTGGGTAGGGAAAAGCTTCCTGATCTGCTTTGTCTTTTGCCAGTATTTATTCCACAAAAGCACTTCTCTAGGAGATAGAGATCCCTTTCTTTCGTCTTGTTTGCTTCTCAGTATCAGCCTTTGTCTCAGTTCGTCAGCATCTGTGTCAGTTAGGATTATTCAGTTGTCTGCTGTTTTGCTTGTTCTTATGGTGAGCAGGCTTTGTGCTCCCCCAGAAGACTCCACCTGCACAGTCCCTGGGCATTAGGGAATACTCTCACTTCTACCTGCATCTGTAGGGGCCTTTGGAAGCACAAGAATGAGCTCACACTGAGAACAATGCCTGCAGCATTCTGGTAACATTATGATTTCCCACTTTAAACATTGTCACTCTGTGTCTTCATTTCATTTCTTAATTGGGGACAGATCTATTCAGGAGAGTTTATGGTGTAAAGTCAGTTCAAGTTACAGAAGTGCCATACACATGCTCCGAGCAAGAAACAATAGTCACCGTGTACAGCAGCTTTATTTTAATGCTAAGTGGAAATGATTCACTTTACATAATGTTTCCTCCTCACAGGTAAAATATCTTCCCCCGAGTAGACTGCTGAAGAGTAAAAATATTAACATTAGTATTTCACAGTTCCCCCATTCCCTTCAGTAGTCAAGCAGAAGATCATCTCTAAAGTTTTCCTTTATGAACGAATGTTAGGTAGGGCTTTTAGAATCCCTCAGCATAGGAGCTTACAACAGTGCTACATTACATAGCTGTTTTCTCACAGAGCAATTCTAATTCCATGTGTTAAAAATAGGGTCCACAGACAGGCTTTTTTCAAAAATGAGCCAACAGAATCTGTAGTTAGGTGTCTAAATAGGAAACCTACTTTAAGATAGTGAACCACCAACAGGAGATGCAGGTGTTCACTGAAAAGTAGGCCATGTACAGAGGTGTGTACAGAAGACCATACACACTCAGTTTTGATGATATTAGCACTGGGCTGTGTTTCATATTCTGTTATAAGCACCAATGAAATATAAACAAGATGTAGGAAACAACATTATTTACTGTGGTTTCTCGCTTCTACATGAAAACTTTAAAAAAAGAAAGGACATTTTACATCAAATTAATTTCCCAGGGCCTCTGGACTATTTCCTACTTTTCTCTTTCTAAAGGACAAAAAAAAAAAAAAACCCAAAAAAAAAAAAGCTCATTATGTAGCCCAAGTCAATACAATCTGTGCAAAGTCATGTAGATTCTCTTGAAATGCTGCCATATTAAACATACTGAATATTCTGAATATTTTCACAAATGCTAAATATCCCAATATATCCATAATTAAGCTTGCTTATCCACAATGAATATGTATCTTAATTTGGAATACACTAAGCAGCATCTAAAGACCTGATTTAGTAAGCGTGAATTCAGGGAGTGCCCTTGCATTGCTTATGCACAGCAAGGCCAAAGCTGGCTCCCCTTTGCAAGGGTCCCCCTGACCTCGTGTAGCTTGAGGCTGCTGCATCTCTCAAAGCAGAGCTCTCCTAAAGCACAAGGGGATCTCAGAGACGCTGCAGACATGCTGCAACATTGCAGCCAGAAGCCCAATTCCTCAGTGCATTCAGTGGCACAGGAGTCAGCCTGTAATGTGCGTTTGCAGAATGGTGACATCAGTGGTAGCAATTTCTAATACAGATGCCTTCTGTTTAACTTCTGCTGCTGTGCTTTTAAAACCATAGAGAAACTTGGCCTGCTTTAGGAATGCACTTTATCCTCTATCAGTGCTGAGTCAAACAATATAATCTAAAAATTTAAAAGAAAAGAAATTGGGTGTTCAAAAGCAAGAATGCTAATTGAGAGTGTAAATGTGTGAAGTATATTTGCACTTCCACAGGCAGAGACACCAAGTTCTCTGCCTTTTGTGTGAGTGAAACAAGCAAAACTCCATAAACTCCTGCCTTTGCCCTCTCTAGAAAACTATCCTTGTACTCACAGAAAATAAATGAAAAGCTACAGCCCAGGAAATAAATTTTAAAAAATAACAAAAAAAAAAAAAATTGTTGATATCATGGATATATCTGACTGAAGCTTTGCCTGTGTCAGAAGACAGTAATGGTCTTTTTGGTGAAAGCACTGTAGACACCACAGGTCTTGGGCCTCACTCAGAGGTGTGCTGGGGTTGTGTGTGATGGGGTAAACCACCTCCAGTAGGATGTCTAAACACAATTTCCTCCACACTGTTTTTAAATAGTTCTTTCAGTGCTCAATGCCTGAGATGGGTAAATATGGATAGTCAGAATTTGGGAGATAGATTGGCAAGAACCATCAAGGAAGCACTACACTGATAATACACATAAGTAAAGGAGCTTAGGGGAAGGGCTAGGGATGTGTCACCTCTAATGTTTTTACAGTCCAGCAACACTACAGCCCTGCTTGTCCTAAAGCAACTTTGAAGAGAAGGGGAGGAGCAGAAAATATCCAAAAGTTACTTAGAGCATTGGTTTATGAGTTTGGTTGGGGGTTTTCTGCATTTGGAATTTTAGCACTGTTAGAAGTCCTGTTTATGACATTCGTACTTAGGAAATGTCTTGCCCCAGTTCCTTGCAGAGTTTCGTCTAAAGATCATGATTAATAGTTCAGTCCTCATTATTGCAAATGTTATTTTTAAATAGTTATTCTGAGAACAAGAATTCCATTAATCAAAATAATAGATAATGAACAAATAAATGGCAACCTAATTTGTCTCGTTCATACATATGGAGATTATAATGCAAACAATCAAGGAATCATGGAGACTGTTGTGCTGGCATCTGAGAAATATGCATGTGCTGTGTGTCTGTTAGTTTACGAGCATTACAGACAGGATTAGCAGCTGTAGTTCTTGTCCCAACACTCTTCCCTTGCCAGCAAACCAGAGTGGTATCTGCTCTGACCTGAGCATCTCAACTTATTTCCGTGTCATTCGATAATGTGTCTCTGATACATTAACATGCACACAAGTGGGTATTTTCCTGTTAACTCTAGAAGTTGGTATGAAAGCTGCTTTTGGCATGGAAGCTATAGTTTTTGCTTGAAAAGACATCTGCTCTTTCTCCCCTTTAAAATGATGAAAGTGAAGAAAGACAGCTGTTTAAAATAGAAAACATTTCACTTCAGGAACAGTTTGATCCAGTTACGTATCAGCTAAGTCAAAATCCAGCAGCGCCCCTGGGCCAGTGCAAGCACAAGGGGGCGACCCACTGTTTTGTCAGGCATGAAGCTCAGGTGCTTCTGAAAACGGGAGGACAGTGGTACATCAGAGGAGGCCACCCATTGCCCTGACACCTCTGCACCTTTGCCAGGTGGGAGGAGAACAAGTTAGCCTTTTCATGGTTCCTGGTGCTGCATGGTCCATGATTGCGTGGTGTCCAGACCCACATGGCATGCCTCTGCCACCCAGCACCCCACGGGCTATCCATCATTCCCTACTGGAATGGGCTGCCCAGGGAGGTGGTGGAGTCACCGTCCCTGGAGGTGTTCAAGGCGGGTTTGGATGTGGCACTTGGTGCCATGGTATAGTCTTGAGGTCTGTGGTAACAGGTTGGACTTGATGATCTTTGAGGCCTTTTCCAACCTTGGTGATACTGTGATACTGTGATCTCAAAAAGCGCCCCTAATGACACCCCTCTTTTCACCTCTTACCCAGGGAAACTGGGACAAGACACCTGCCATCTCCTACCCTCTCTGCCTCCCTCCTCCCCTGGCTTGGCAGAACCCTGCTGAGCTCCCCTGTGTACATAGAGCCGGTTCGATAGGAGACATTTCGATGATGAATGCCTCCTCCCGGAATTGTGGCTCCGTCTCTCAGGCGTGATGCAGCCGGGCAAAAATGTAAAGCATCTTTCTTGCTTTACTGCAGGAAATTCAGCATCCAACTAAGGAAGTTTTATCACATCTCTCATTCAGTTACTGTTTCCTACATTTCAAATATACTGTGGCCTGTACAGCAGCTTTTTTTTTCTTTAATTTTGTTGCAAATCTTTCCGACTTTAAACCAAACTTTGACTGGTAAATGTCATGAATCTTGGGCCAGGTTTAATTAGGAATTTTCTAAATCTATTAACAAAAGAGATGCACTTAATACATTATGTCAACCAGAGCTGGGCTTTCTTTAGCTATTTCGAGGGCTGCCATAGGCACAGCTTGAAACTTGCTTGGATTTTACATGGGTGCCGTATTTTATGTTGCATTAATTTAAAATGGTCTGTTTCGCTTCATCAAGACTTTAGCTTAAGGATAATGCATTTATGTAAGATTAATCTTGCCATGTTGTTTTAGGATCAGGATTGTAAACTGCATTGTTCCGACAGTGATGTTCTAAATGTCATTTTAAAGCTTTTCTTGGGAGCTGCAGGCTCCCACTTATTCATGATGTTATCTTTAATTTCACTCGATTTTAGAATATCCCTGCTATTTTTTTTCAACATGGTAATTATTCATTAAAATCGGCTGGAAAAAGAAAAAAAAAAAAGGAATGTAACAAAGGGGAAGAAAAGCTGCCTTGGCATTTGACAGACCTGCACAGGAATTCAGTTTTTCTTCTTTTAGCTGCCTCTGTGACTTCAGACTTCAGCCTATTTAAAACACTGATCCAGTTATGAATCCCTTTTGGCTAGCACAAAATTGCACTTTTTGGAGGCCTCTTCTTCCCCTCTTTGTTCTCTGAACTGCTCTATCAGACAATATTACTTCTTCTTCTTCTAGTACATCGGGGACTTTACATGGACCTGGCACACTTTGCTCACACTGGAGATGCTAAAAAAACAAAAAAATCCCCAAAAGTTCTGATGTGATGGGCCAAAACGAATGTACATGATGCTAATAAAGGGTAACGAACGCCAGCAGGGCTTGCTGGAGGGTTGCGCATGGGAGCAGAGGCGAGAATAAGCTTTTCCCTATGTCATCCTTCTTGCAGGGGAGAGACCACGGCGGTGCAGAGGTCACCCACACGCTGCCTCTCCGGAAGGGAACCTAGAGCTGCAGTGGAGGAGCCCCCAGGCCGGCGGGCAGGGCTGCAGAGCAGCCTCCTGGCCAGCCGCCGCCTTGCCTGGAGCTGCCGCGCCAGCCCGAGCCCAGCGCTCTGCGAGGAGGGGGCTGCCTCTGCGCTGTTAATCTTTTTTAAATAAATGAAGATGCTACACAAGATATATATAAATTGACGTACTAATCAGTCCCATGGTTCTTTATTTCCTTTATAATAAACAGCGGAGTTGGCAAGCACTGTGGCAGCACGAGGCATCTATATTAATCAAGAGAAGTTTGAGACACTGGAAAAATTAAACTTTATGTGATTTGGACAGCATGAAGAAGTTAAGCACTGTAACAAAAACCTCCCTGATGCTCACAATGACTATTTGATACATTTGAAAAACAGCAGTGGATTCAAGGTCTGCAGAAGTATTAATTAATGAAACTGCCACTGCCTGTCATGCTGAAAAGCAAATTAAAAAAGCCCCAACAAACAAAATAGAAGAAGAACGGGGGGTGCAGGGAGAAGGTGGCATTTGGTGCTGAGAAAGCAATGCTTGATGAAGGATTAAAGGGACTAAAGAGAAAGACCATCATTCTGCAATGGTTTGTTTCATTACAGTTTGGGGACCACTTGCATTTCTAGTGCTCTTGCTCTTGACTACGCACCATTAATAGTATGTGAATATGGAAATTGAAACACTTCCAGAGAAAAGCTTCTGTTCTGCTTTGGAAAAGAAAAGCTAGTTAAACACTAAGGAAAAAAAAAATACAAAACATGAAAACAAAACCAACAGGCTTCTGTGTTTTACTCTCAGGACCTTTTATTTTTTGTAACAGGGCTACTTTCTTCGACCTGGTCACAAAGGAAGTCTTCACATTTAAGAAAGAGAAAACAAAAAGAGAAATAATAAAACACTCAGCTGTCTTAACACCGCTGATCTGTATGGTTAGAAGAGAAAAGGTGGCACTGAACAAGTTCAGGCAGCCCTGGGCCCGTAAGGTACTCTTTGCTCCTGTGTTTGGTTCAGCAGGCCAGCTACCGCTCCTCCTTGGGCCCAGTGACGTTTCGGGAAGACAAGGAACTTCTTTTGTGGTGGCAGGTTAATGTTCATATAAATGTGTCATGTCTTGTACTTGGTGATCACTGGTGGTGTTAGGAAGAAAAAGAAAAAAAAAGAGAGAGAAAAAAAAAAAAGCTTTATATACCTCTTCTACAGTAACTCTTTAACTGCAAGTTTTCAAGGTGGGGTTGTGGCACATAACAGGTTGTTAAACTGTGCAGTGTAAGCAATTAAAAGATGTATTCCACAGATATAAATATTCCCTTTTCTTATTGCTGTGACACTATGTGTGATGGTAATATTTCTGAGAGTTTCAGAGTTTGCACATATAATTTTATGCATTATCAAAAGTTACTGCTGCCTTGAAAGAAAATGTTCTGTGAAAACTTTTGCAAAAGCTTTACTAGTTTTTGGTTTTGGTTTTGGGTTTGTTTTTTTTTCATCTGTTCGTTTTTAAACTGTAACATTTTGTAAAGGCAGGAAATGGATTAAAAAAAAGAAAAACCTAGCATGCTAAATATATTTTTCAAACAAAGCAATAATTTTACATGTACAGAAATGATGCTAACCTTTAATACAGGTGAGAGCGACAGTTTACTTACTACGATAATGGAATAGCGCTGGTTTTGTAGGAACGGGCTTCTGACACGGAGATTTGTTAAAAAAAAAATAGAAAAAAAGCAGAAAAAAAAACCCTTAAAGCTTGATCTTTCTGTTCTAACAGTTTGGGTGGGTGGGTGGTGGTGGGGGGGGGTTTGCTTTTTAAAACAATCTAGTCTGTAATTGGTTCCGGATACTACTTGTTACCTGTTATAAATTACTTGACAGT